>WAAE01021772.1:13405-87697 GCA_013400495.1 Nicator chloris
ACACCCCAGTACACTCCAGTTCTGCTTAGAACACCCCAACACACCCCAGTACACCCCAGTTCTATTTAGAACACCCCAACACACCCCAGTACACTCCAGTTCTGCTTAGAACACCCCAACACACCTACAGCAGAGCACAATACATCCCAGTACACCCCAGTTAACACCAGCACATCCCAGTACACCCCTGGAGATGCACAATCAAGTCCCTCCAGTGCCAGAGAACATGATGATGCCACTCCAGATTTGGGGACAATAAGGCCTGGTGCTATTCAACAGCCATCCCTGCTGCCACCCATGGCTCCAGTGCTGTGTCCCCAAGTGTGACCCTCCTGGTGACACCCCACCCCACGCCCTGGGTGGCCCATCCTGGGGACTTACGCTCTTCCTCGGCGCGGCAGGCTCAGCTCCTTCTGCAACGAGACAAGCACGAGGTGGGGTCAGAGTGTGGCCTGGGAGTCGGGGGTGCCCACCTGCAGGACCCCCACTCCTGCCAGCCACACCCACACACCTGGCAGCACCACCACCGCCACACCCAGCTGTCACTGCAGAATCAATCCCCACTCACAGTGCCCAGGGTGAGGGTGACAAATCACCCACCCCAGGCCAGCACAAGGGACATGTCTCAGTGTCCCCAGGGCTGGTGGCCCCGTGGCCAGGCCCAGGAGTGATGGCACAAGGGTGATGCAGTCAGAGCAGCACTCATGTGCCCAGCTGGAGCATGGCCCCAGGATGGTGGCTTTACCCTGTCCACACCTCGTCCCCCCCATCCCGGGAGTGGGGAGAAGCCAGCAGCCCCTACATTATTTATTTTTCCAGCCTCTGGGAAAATTTCTTGTGAGAACTGTTTGCTCACAGGTGGTGCAATGGGCCAAAGGGCAGCTGGGGACAGGAACCCAGGCCAGTGCCATCCTCCTGGTGTGTTGGCCACCATCCGGCTCCCGTGCTGCTCTGGTGCCCACCTGTGTGCCACCTGTCACCCCACACAGTGTCACAGATTCTGCCAGCACACTGTGAGTGGCACAATGTGGACAGGCTGATGTGTGCCCTGGCACACTATGGGATGCAGGGACATGTGGCAGCTGCAGGTGCTGGTTAATGCCCCATCATTGCCCTGATCCTGTGCCCACCAGTCCCCTACCCCTGAGCAGCCTGGACCCATTTTTGGCACAGGCAGGGAGCTCCCTGCGGGCTGGAGCTGCTGCCACCCATGTGGGGGCCCCCAGCAGCACCCATACACACCCCCAATCCCCGTGGTACCCATGCCCCATCCTCCTGCCCACGCCATGCAGCCCCTGTGGAAATCCCGGGATTGGGGCGCGCTGCAACGCAGTGATGCAGCAGCATTGCCATGGCAACGGGTGACATCATGCCTGGGTGCACAGGGACTCGGCAGCCCCGGGGCCCACGGGTGCACGTCTGCCCCGGGGTGGCATGGAACATGTCTGTGGGTGCAGGAACGGGGACATGGCACGGCTGTGGGTGTTCCTGTGCACCCAGCATGGGCTGACCCCAGGCCCGGGCCAGACAAGGGGATACGGGGTCCTTACAAGGAGCTGGAGCCCCCCAGCACCCTCACCCAGCCCTGCTGTCACCCAGCCCGGATCCCCACCCACACCCGCAGCTGTGCCACTGGCTACCAGCCCCTGCACAGGGGAGGAGGCAGAGGAGGGTCACGCTGATGGTTTTACTGCTCAGCCCTGTGCAGATGGAACAGTGGGACAGAGGACTGTCCCCTGTGCTCACCCACACCCACCTATGGGTGCAAGAGTGCAGAGAACCCAACACCCTTCACTGCCAGGGGCTCTCCAGCCACTCTGTGTCCCCAGGGACACCCAGAGCATCCCGCAGTAGCCCTGAGGACCCATGTGGGGTAGTGTCACAGAGCCAGCACCCACAGGGTGCCTGATACACCTGTCCAGCACTGTGCATCTCCCTTCAGCAAGTCCCAGTGGGAGCCAGGATTAACCACCAGCTGATCCCTGCGAGGACAGCATTAGGGACCACACCGGGGACAGCACGGAGGATGGCATCAGTGATGGCATTAGGGATGGCATCAGGGACAGAATCGGGGACGGCATTGGGATAGCATCGGGGACAGCATTGCTGCTCAGCGCTTTGGGATTAAGTCCCCGGTGGGAGCCTCTTCCCACCCCTCCTGCCACGGGCATGTGGGCACTCAGCCGAGTCCCAGGGCTCTGCCCTTCCCGGGACTGCCAGGAGCAACACCCACAGCCAAAAGCCCCGAAGCCCACGGCCATGTCTCTGTCCATCCGCGGGGAGGCAGCTCCCGCACAGGGCTCTCTCCCGGGCTGAGCGTGCAGCGGAGCGCAGCTGCCCGCGGAGCTGCCAGCTCGGATGAAGGCAGCGCCGTGCCATCCTCCAACCGCCCCGACAGCTCCGCCCGGGCCCCCCGGATACTGCAGATGGGGATGGAGGCGTCAGGTCACCCAGAAAATCCGGCTCAGCACTCAACCCTGCGAGCCGGGGGGTCCCCGGTGGTCACCCCTCCGAGCGTGGCGGTGAGTGCCGGGGTTCCTGCGGGAGTGGGTGCGGGATGCGCAGGAGGATGGGTGTCCCTCTGCCTAAGGCAGCAGGAACGCCAGGCAACAGAGACGCTCAGAGAGGGGCTGGCACAGCGGGTCGGCACGAACCGGCATCGGGAGCTGGGCTGGAGGGACCGTGGTGCTCCCACGGGAGCCCCCACAGTTGGGTACCCCCCACCATCCCATGGCATAGCTGGGGCTCAGACCCTGCCAGGCTCCCAGGTGGGTACCCGGCTCCTGTCCCACCTGTCACACACTGCTCACACATAGCACCCACCTCTGGCCCCCGCAGCACCCACCTCTCACCCACAGCACCCACCTCTCACACACACACGCAGAGCCCCCCACTCCCACAGGCAGCACCCGCTTCTCGCACACGCACGCAGAGCACCCGACTCCCACTCGCAGCACCCACCTCTTGCACACGCAGAGCACCCCCCTCTCACCCTCAGCACCCACCTCTTGCACACGCAGAGCACCCCCCTCTCACCCTCAGCACCCACCTCTTGCACACGCAGCACCTGCTTCACATGCACCCAGAGCACCCACTGTTGACCTACGGCACCCACCCTTTGCACACCCACCCCCGGAGCACCCACCTCTCAACTTACAGCACCCACCCCTCGCAGACCCGCATCCGGAACACCCACCTCTCACCCCGAACACCCACCTCCCCCCCGGAGCACCCACCCCGCACTCCCAGCACCCACCTCTCACCCACAGCGCCCGCCCCCNCGCCTCCCGCTGCGCCCGCTCCGCCCGGTGCGCCCGGTCCGCCCCGCCGGTGCGCCCGGAGCGCCGCCCAGCGGCCCCGCCGCGTCACCGGACGCGCATCAGCACCGAGCCCAGGGCTGGCACAGCACGGCTCGGGGCTGGCACAGCACGGCGCTGGCACGGCACGGCATGGGGCTCACACAGCATGGGGCTGGCACGGCACAGGATGAGGCTGGCACGACACAGGATGGGGCTGGCACGGCATGGGGCTGGCACAGCACAGCATGGGGCTGGCATGGCCTGGGGATGGCACAACATGGCATGAGAACCACATAGCCCAGGGTTGGAATGACACAGCACAACATCAGACAGGAAGGCATGAGGTTGACATGGCATAGGGCTGAAATGGCATGGGGCTGGCAACAACATGGGGCTGGCACGGCATGTGGCACGGGACTGTCATGGCACAGGACTGGCACGACATGGCAGGGTGTGTGGCTGACAGGGCACGGTACATTCTGAGTTTGGCACGGTCTGCCTAGCTCAGTACAGCCCAGTATGGCACAGTCTGGCATGACAAGGCACAGTATAGCCACATCATGGGGTTGGTAAAGGCTGGCACAGTCTGCCTGGCTCAGCGCGTCCTGGCACTGTGGAGTCTGACACATAATGGCACAGCATGGCACGGTACGGCATGGCATGGCACGGCACGGCACGGCACGGCACGGCACGGCACGGCACGGCACGGCACAGCATGGCACGGCACGGCACGGCACGGCACGGCACGGCATGGCATCGGGCCTGCACAGCACAGCACGGGACAGCTCAGGCCTGGCACAGTCTTTCTGGCTTGACACAGCCCAGCACAACAGCTTTGGCACACACATGATGGCCTGGGGCTGGCACAGTCTGCCTGGCACGGTACAGCCGAGCATGGCAAGGCCTGGGGCTGGCACAGCAGGGCATGGGGTTGGGAGCTGGGTGTGGTCCAGCCCAGGTCTGTCCTGGTTGCCACAGCCCATCACAGAGCGTGCGGCCTGGGGCAGCACTGCCCATGTCAGTCCAGCATGGCACAGCACAGCCAAGTCTGGCACAGCATGGTCCAGCATGGCATCGCTTGGCATGACATAGCATGGTCTGGCCTGGTTCAGCATGGCACAGCCCAGCCCAGCCCAGCCCAGTCCTGCTGTCTGCTGTGGCACAGCAAAGCCCAGCACGGTCCAGTTTGGCACGGCACGGCTTGGTGTGTACCCCTACCCCGAGCAGGACAGGGGGACACACAGGGAGGGCACACGAAGAGTCAGGAGGTGCCAGAGGACCCTCTGTGCCCCCAGGCCGGCCGTGCCCACGGTGTCCCAGCACAGGGACACTGCCGCCACCGCCGCCCTCCGGCCCCGAGCAGGGGCCACACAAGGGGCCGCTTTCTGCGGGAACAAGGGCACTCTGTGCCCGGCCCTCGGTGCCACCCGGCTCCACCGTCCCGGGTCACCCGCCCCGTCACACGGCTCTGGCGTCCCGGTGCCGCCGCGCTCTCCTGCCTCACTGGGGCTTTGTTCTCACTGCGCAGGGAATCAGTGGCTCCGGGGACAAGCACAACAGACCGCCGCAAAAACACAGAGAACCCAACCTTGGAGCAGCGGCTGGAGACTCACCCAGTTACGGGCAGAGGACCAGAAACACGCTGTGTGCAAAAAAAAAAAAAAAAAANAAAAAAAAAAAAAAAAAAAAAAAAAAAAAAAAGAAAAAAAAAAAAGAACTCAACCAAAACCCCCGAGACTCATCTTTCGCTTACCTTGCGCTTCTCGCCGTGCCGGGGCACGTGGCGCGGCCGGGACATGCGGTGCGGCCGCGGGGCAGGGCTGGCCTCATCCCGTCAGCCGTGCCGGCAAAAAAGGGGGCTATTCTGGTTGCTTTCTCTTTTGTTTTTGGTAAAAGTGGGGCATGCACTCACGTCTAGGGCTCTGCCCTGCCTGGGAACGGCAGACTCTGGGCAGAAGAGGAAACCCCAAGCGCGGGAAGCTGCGCTGAGCACCGCGGCTGCCGCCACGCCCGAGGGGGGCACCCGCGGGGTGCCGGGGCATTGGGCAGCCGGGAAGGGCAGCGGAACCCCGGATCCGGTGTGGGACAGCCCGGGTGGGCGATGCTGGGGTGGCTGCTGGCAGCGCTGGCGGCTCTGGCGCAGGGCGGTAAGTGCTCCTGCGGTGCTGGGAGATGAGAGATAACTTCAGAAGACTTTCAATGAATGATTCGGGGGCGATAAGAACTGGGGAGCTCCCGGAGAGAGATGGAGATACTCACCCAAAACCACAGGGACGGAGTAAAGATGGTGAATCCCCGCTGGCGGTGCCCAGGAGCCGGGGCGTGTGACACCGGCCAGCGCCGCACCACTGGGGAGGGGAAACACGGGGGGCTTGGGGTGAGAATCGCTGGTGCAGCTGCTCTGATTCCCTATTTGAGCAACATGGCAAGCAGGCAACGGTCACACCACTGCTCCGTCCAAGCACGGGATGGAGTTTGGGATGCAGGAGCCTCCAGCCACCGCCCTGTCCCGCAGGCACCGCGGCAGCCCACGACGTCTCCTGCTGGAAGAAATGCAACACCCACAAGCCTTTCCACTGCTCCTGGCCGCCCCTCGGCCCCGCCGGCAACACCTCCTACATCCTGAACCTCTGGTGAGTGGGGCAGCGCGGTGGGGACGGGGAACCCATGGGATGTGTCCCGGATCCCACCCTGTGCCCACTCCCTCTCCAGCTTCGAGAAGCGCAGCCTGTGCCGCCGGTTTGAGGTGGGCACGGTGACCAGCTACAGCCCCCCGCGCCACCGAGTGTACACCTTGGAGAACACCACGGCCTGGGTGGAGGCACGCTGGGGGGACCAGGTCCACAGGACCCCCAACCACACCCTTCACCTTGACAAGGCTGGTGAGTGCCCCAGGGGCCAGGCTGGCAGCCACGACCAGCACTAAAAACTGCCAGACCACCCAAAAATGCCTTATCTTTCCAGTCAAACTGGATCCACCTCCTATTGGGATGCCCTTCTCCAAGACTGGTGGCCAGCTGAGGGTGCGGGTGCCACGGCCACAGTGCCACGGCCTGGAGCAGCCGCCACAGCACGAGGCTCACTTCTGGAGGGTGGGAGACAGCAGCTGGACACAGGTAAAAATGCTGTTTGCTGGAGCGGGCAGTGAGTGACAGGACAGTCAGGAGCATCACGGCAGCCCAGGGGGTGTGGGGGCTCAGTGATGTCACTGTCCCCCCCCAAACCCAGCTGTGTCCCATCTGTTTCACTGCGTTATCGGCTCTGCCTTGTCCTCTGGCCATGGGATCCTGCTGCTGCCCATAACAGGATTCTCAGGGATTACACAGACAAAACCCCAGATTATACTAATGACGCCAGTGGATCAAATCCGGATGCTTGTCCCCAGCGAAGCTCTCACATCTGGGGACCTCCCCATCCCTCTCAGTTGCTGCCGGAGAGTCCCAGCATTGAGAGGACCCCTGGCCATCATGTCCCCTGCACTGTTTGGCTCTCCCAGCCCCGGGGATGTTTGGGGATCACAGGGCAGCACTGATGTCCCAGTAAAATACTGATTTTACTGGGTGGGTGTCCCCATGCCCGGTTCTCTCTGCAGGTGACATGTGAGACTGTGATGGTGCCAGATGAAGATGATTCAGGTTGGTTTATCCTGTGTGGTTGTTGGGGACAAGCATCTCCTGGAGGTGCTCCCTAGCCAGCATCCCGTGACAGCCAAAAGTTGGGGAAAGGAGGGATCACCTCCCACCTGACCCTGCCACCCCTCTCTAGTGACCTGTGCCCTGGGAGTCAATGGCACCTTCGTGGTCCAGCTCCGGCACAAGCCTCCCCACTGGAGCAGCTACTGGAGTGACTGGAGCAGCAACATCTCTGTTCCAGAGGGTGAGGAAGAAGGGAGGAGGCTGGTGAGATCCCCACAGCTCCCAAAAATGTTGACGGCTCAGTCAGGCTTGTTCCTCCCGCAGAAATCCTGGAGAGCCCGGTGCTGAAACATCAGCTGGGCAAACTGGGGAGAGATGGGCAGCGGGTGCTGAAGCTCAGCTGGCAGGTACAGTGGCATCCCTGGGGGCCCTCCTGAGTGTCCCCCACCATTTCATGCCCTCAGCCACCCTTTTCCTCCGCAGCCAGTCCTCAAGGAGCAAAGGGATGTCACCTACAGGCTGGATGTCCACATGTTGGCGTGTGGCTGTGCAGAGTCAGACGAGGAGGACACTGTGGAGCTGGGCTGGGAGGTGACAGAGCACAACCTCACGCTCTCCGGGGCTGAATACGAAATCCTGCTGGCCGCGGTCAATGCCGCGGGGCCGGGGCCGGCTGAGCAGCTCCGTGTGCCGGCAGAGCAGGACTCAGGTACCTCTAGAAATGCTGAGCTCCCCTGGCAGCCCTCAGGGCGTTATTTTTTCCAGCTACTCTGAATACCCCCCGTTTCATCACAGATCTCAGCTTCAAGGAGATCAGTGTGGCCGACGGCACCGTGACTGCGCAGTGGGAAGCGCCGGTCCCTGGCGATGCCTTCTGCTTCGAGCAGCAGACACTGCCAGAGCCTCCCAAACAGGGAGTCTGCATCCAGCAGGAATTCCCTGCCAACAGCATCCACGTAGAGAGAGGCAAGGGAGCGCCTCAAGCCCCCGCTGTCCCCCCACCCGGGGTCAGAGGGTCTAAGCAGCACCGCCGGTTCCTCCCCAGGAGCGCTGGGAGCGCCGGGCTGTCACCGCCTCGCCGTGCACGGCTGGGACGCGGAGCGGGGCTGGGCCACCTTCGCCCTGTGGCACCGCTACTCCCGCAACGGTGCGTGTGCCAGCACGGAGCATCCGCACCTGGTTTCTCTCCAGGAGCGGCCCTCCTGAAATAATCCCTCGGTTTTTTGCACGCAGATTCGCTGGTCGTGCCCATCAACATCAGCACCGGCGATGCCGCAGCTGTCCTCCAGTGGAATCCGTCCCCACGCGCCGCCTGTCCCGGCGCGGTGGCCAAGTACCTCATCTGCCACGTGGCCAAGGGGGACAACGTGATCTGTGAGTGGGATCCCTCGACCCCCGTGGGGCAAGAGGAGGGTGCTGCCCGCAGGCAGCTGCCAGACTGCCCCACATGCGGTTTTGTTTGCCCAGACAATGAAGTGGATGCCCGGGCATCAAACTACACACTCCAAAACCTCCAGCCTGGCACAGCCTACAGGGTGGGTGTTTGGGAGGTGACAGAGGACAGTGAGAGGACCTGCAGCGCTTGGTGGCCCTTCCAGACCAAGGCGCCAGGTAATGGCTGAGATACCCCACACCCTGTGGGGTGCTTTCTCCCCTGTGTGCTCGCCCTCACCCCAAAACGTCTCCTGTGTCCCTGTTGGGAGCAGGAATGCCACCACCCAGCCACGCCTATCTCCAGGTTCCCAGGGAGCAGCGTGGCGAGGCAACCTGAAGTACCTGGGCATCTCGCTCGGTCTCCCCGCCGCAGCTGCCATCTACCACCTGAGCAAAAAGAGGTGACAGAGCACCCTCGTCCCCAAAGCCGCTCAGGCCACCCCCACCACTGCCCACCCCCTCACCAACCACTCCCTCCCCAGAGCTCGCCACCTCCTCTTCCCACCCCTTCCCAAGCCCGTGGGCACCAAAGCCGTCCAGTTCTCGGCCGGCGAGATGAGCCAGGTGAGGTGTAAGGCGCAGGAGGGGGCAGATCCCACAGCCCCAAACACCAATGCACAGCCCTGGCACGGGATGTTCCACTCCAAACCCACCCAACCCTTAGGGCCAGCCTCGGACAGGCCTCCTGGAGCCCTCGGAGAGGTTCAACCCAGCCGAGCTGCTGCCGACGGAGCCGAATCCCAGCGAGGAGACGACTGACACGGGCACCCGGACTGCGGTGCCACACCCCGACGTGTCGCAGCCCGGCCCCGCGCTGGAAAAGCCGGCGGCAGTGGTGGTGTCCCCGCGGGGCTGTGGCGAGGAGCTGCCCTTCGCCTACCGCAGGCAGGAGATGCTGAGCCCGGGGGCATCTCCACCCTCTGGCAGCACCAGATCCACCGGGCACCCACCCGGAGAGGAGGAGGAGGAGGAGGAGGAAGAGGAGGGAAAGCAGGGGCTGCACCAGCCGCTCATCCCCATTGCCCTGCTCATCTCCGACAAACCCATCATCATCAGGGATGAGGAAGGATGGGATTCGTCGCCAGAGAAGTCGGTGCCGTAGCCATCAGCAGGCTGGAGCAGCAGGCGTGGACGGCAGGAAGGGCACGGGTGTGTCCCATGGAATGCGGAGTGTCTGTGTGGGATGCTGAGTGCCCAGTCCGTGGGTGGCACCAGCACTTTCAGGGGGTTTTCTGGTTTCCAGGACAAGGAAGGCGACGTCTCTAGATGCAGCATTGCACCAGGACAGGTTTTGGCTATGCAATTTCCAGCCTCAACCTTTCATCGGCGATAAAACCCGAGCGAAGGCGGCTGCAGAGTCTGGCCAGGACAGAGGGGACTTGCATGCCTGGATTGGGAGGAGAGGCTGAGCTTCATCCCAGCCGGCTGCGACCTCTGGAACCGGTATCCTGGTGGAGACGTAAAAAGCCCCAGCACCAAACACCATCTACCTGGGGGAAAAAAAAAAAAAAAAAAAAAAAAAAAAAAAAAAAAAAAAAAAAAAAAAAAAAGAAGAAAAAAAAAAAAAAAAAAAAAAAAAAAAAAAAAAAAAAAAGTGCAAAAAATAAAGGAAAAACAAACAGATAAAAAAATAAACACAAACATTAAAAAATTAAAATAACTGCACAAAGCAGCAGGGCTGGGTGGTTTTTCCTCGCCTGACCCGAGCAGATTACAGCAAGGATTTAGAGCCGCGGTTCAATCCACGGCGCTGTGGAGGACACAGGCAGGCAGCCGGGACGGGGGTGATCCCTGGGGGCCCCCCCAGCCGCTTCCCGTGGGGCCACGCCGCCGCCTCGGCCTTATCTGGGACAGAAGTGGAGATGAAAAGCGATTTGTGGTTTTCTCTGCCTGGCGCGGCGGTGTTTACTTGCTGAGAGTGCAAAAAAAAAAAAAAAAAAAAATCTTAAAACCCTAAAAGCTACGTGGGTTTAGTAACACGGGGAAATCCAGGTGCGGCAGCGCCGGCACAGCCGCGGTGTCTCAGCCATTGACACTCGGCCTCCTCGCTGCTGCTCTTGGCTCCACTCGTGTTTTGCAAAGTATTTCACTCAAATTGCACTCGCAGCAGCGGCACCCGCGGGCGGAAACCGCGGCGATGCCGAGCGGAGACAGCTCCAGGGCGGCACCTTCGCCCCGGTCAGGGACGGCTGGGGTTGGATTTACGGCCGTTCCCAGCGCTCCAGGCGTGAGGCGGCTGCGGTGCTGTCGTTCCCATGTCTGGGGGTCTCATCCCGACGGGCACATGCGGGACCCCCATGGCCGTGTCACCAGTGTCGCGCCGCCGCTGTCCGGCAGTCGCGTCCAGCCCGGCTCAGCTGCTGGTGGAGCCACGAGGTGGCACCAGCCCCACGTCCCCACGGCGATTCCCAACCTCTTGGCAGAGCAAATCCATCGTTCCCTCCCTGTATATGTCAGGAGTCTGTGCCAGATCCCTGTGCCAGGCCCCTGTGCCCGGCAACTTTGCCTCTCCAGCCCCCCAAATCCCTGGGGATCAGCTGGAGGGGCAAGATCTGGCATCCTGCCACACAGAAGCCCAGCACAGAGATCAGATTTAGGGATTTTGTTGGGATTTGGGTGATGCCAGGCTCGCTTCAGAGCGCTCCAGGCACATGTGGAGGAAGTATCTGGTTATGGGCGTGGAGGCACATTCGGGTTTCAGCCCCGGGCCCTGTTTACAGCTGGGTTTGGGGGTCATGAGGGAAAGCACTGAGGGTCACTGAAAGCTCAGCACGGTTGGGTGGCAGCAGTAAACACCGGGCCCAGCTCGGGGCCAGCGCCAATGCCAGTTAATCATTCCAGCTCATGGAACGAGTTCACAGCAGGGCAGCCAGGCCCAGCCACTGCATTAAAAACACCCTGGGCAGGGAGGGGGCATGAGACCCCCCTCACTGCCCCCATGGAGTCACTCCCCAGGGATCCATCCCATCCATGGTGCCACTCACACCCCCTCTGACACCTTCAGGGATAGCCCTGTCCCCACCAAAACTCTGTCCCCAGCAGTGGCTCCGTGCATTTTTCCCCACACGTGCCCCAAGCTGGCCAGTGCTCTGCCAGGAACACGGTTCCATGCGGAGCAATGGACGTGCTGGGGAAAACTAATCAAGCCAGGCTTGCCAATTAGTGCTAGCGAGTGGCTCAGGACTTGCTAATTAGTTTAAATTTCACAGGACTGGTTTCCAAATGAGTCCCCAGGCGCCACAATGAGCTTGGTGACCCAAGGACAGCCACCAGGCCAGCTTTTGTAGCCAGGATGTGACCTTGCCTGCTCCTCTACCCCAGCACAGCAGCCAGACATGCCACAGGGCATTGGTTAGGTCTGGCAAGAGCCACTGCCACCCACAGCCTGAGGACAACTCATTACACCCAGCAGGGTACTCCTTCCTGGACAGCTCTGGGATAAGCAGCCAAAATCCATCCCAGCAGAGAATACAAAGATCAGCCCGGTGCCATTAGGATGCATCAACACCAAAGTCACTCCATGGGGTCCTCTGTTCACACCAACGGTGCCAGCACTGCCCACACACCACTGGTGACAATGTCATTTGCTGGCACAAGCGTGGAGCATCCCTGACCTAAAGGGAATTGCCCCTATTCTCCCTGTTCTCACAGGGTCCCTGTGCTGTGTCCCCAAAAGTAAATGGCACTTGGGGACATGTGCACATGGATTGACCTGGCTCTACTTGCTCTCGTGGAGTGGAAAATTCAGCACTGCATCCCAAGGAAGCAGGTGGGGCAGCCAGAAGGAGCTGCAGGGAGGTGGTGGCATCCTGGGGGTTTGCTCTTGGCTCCCTGATTTTATAGAATCACAGGGTCGTGCAAGTTGGAAAAGCCCTCTAAGATCATTGAGTCCAACTACTAATCCAGCACTGCCAAGCCCACCACTAACCCATGTCCCCAGGTGCCACAGCCACACAGCTTTTAAATCCCTCCAGGGCTGGTGACTCCACCACTGCCCAGGGCAGCCTGTGCCAGTGCTTGACAACCTTTTCCATGAAGAACTTTTACCTAATATCCAACCTAAACCTCCCCTGATGTGACTCAAAGCCATTTCCTCTTGATTTTGGGGGATGTGATCTCAGAGATAGAACATAAAATAGCCAGAGGGGTTTGCTATGGGCCCATCAACATCAGCTCTTGGGGGGTCTGAGCCCCTGTGGAAGGAGAGGTGCAGGCCCAGACCGATATCTTAACACCAGATTAAGATGTTTGCTCCCAGGTTGAGAAGTCTAACCTATTTTCCAGCCTCGGGGAAACAGCCCTGCAGAGCCACAGCCTGGCTTTAACACAGCCAGAGGAGAAGGTTGCGACTTTGCAACCCCCTCTCTCATTCATCCATCCCTTTCCCAGTCCCTTCCCTCAATCATACATCCCTCTCCCAACCCTTTCCCTGCACCCCTCACCATTTCCTGCTCCCTAAACCCCATCCCAGAGAAGAGCTGATGCCAGTGAGAAGTTTGAGCCCAGCCTGACCACCAGCCCTGGCCGGGAGCAGGATTATTTGCTGGGCAAAAAGCCATCGCTGCCACCACCTCCACAATGACACCCGCTGCCAGGCAGATTAGGTGACTTAATCCCTAAGCAAACAAACTGATCCCTGGGATTTTGTTTTTATTATTGTATTTTAAGCAGAATTCAAGGGCTGCAGACAGCTCATCTCATCCAGCCCCCAAGCACTGCAAAGCCTGGGCAGGATACCTGGCAGTTCCCTGCTGTAGGAAACCTCTGCAGCTGGGGAATTGGGGCTTTTCCTCCCTAAAAAAAGCTTCCGGAATTCTTCTCCCCTCCCCCCCAAAAAAGCCCCAAGCATTGCTGATACAGGCATCCCAGCAGGGAAGGGGCTGCCGGGCAGCAGTTGGACAGACAGACACATGTGGACAGAGAGCCGCCGGCCACAGCTGGGCTCGGCTTGTTTTGAAAGTCACGGGTGTTTAAGCGCCGGCGTTTTGCAACCATTCGGTATCACAACAACAACAACAATTCGGTTCTACTTCGCAAACAGGCCCCGGGGCCGCCCCGGCTCTTTCCTGCTCACGTCAGCTGCAACAGCCTCACCCGGGCCACGGCTGTTTCCAAACCCAGCCACGGAAAACGACTTGAAGCAGCAGCGAAAGTGAATATTTCATCTTTTCCCCTCCACCGAGAGGGGCTCGGAGCTGCCCTCGGGGCGGCTCTGGATGCTCAGATCACTGAAAACCCCGCCGGGATGCTGCGAGCCCCAGCACGCCAGCAGGGAGAAGCGGTTGAAAAACCATCTTCTCCCTGCCCGGAACGCCCGGGCCGTGGCAGGAAGCATTTTCTTCCCTGCCGTTTGAATGTTCTCGGATGGCTGCTCGCAGGGCTGGCAGCCCCAGGGGCAGCTCAGCCCCTGGCACGGCCGGAGCTTTCCAGGCTTTGGCAGCTGCAAAGCAACAGCTATTGAATTATGGGGAGTTTTTTTCGGTTTGGTTTTTTTTTTATTTCAACGGAAACTTTATAATAATCGTAAAAGAAATTATAAACTCAGGGTGTCGGGAGGCGAGCGGCTGCTCCGTGAGCTGCCCTGGGTATCGGGTGATCGGGAAGGGGCGGACGCTGCGCCCTTATCGGCACTCGCGTTCCCTGCCCCCTTGGCAGCGGAGCCGGCCAGAGGTTTTGCAGCATAAACATATTTTGCTGAAGCAGACGGCCAGAGTTGAGCTAAGGACAACTCGATAACCAGAGAGCCCCCCAAAAATCGCCTTTTTACAGCAGCCTCCCCCATCTGTCTCATCCTAGCAAGCCTCCAGCCCAGCTTTGCAGCGATAAACACAGGACCAAGAGCAACCCCCCTTTTCGCAGATCCGCTCCCAGGGTGTTTACCAGCTCTTTGCAAGCCGATTGACTCTCCCTCATTTTTTCACACGCCAAAACCGCCGGGAAAGCGGAGGGAACCGGCTCGAGCCCCTTCGGGACCGTCCCGCAGCGCCGCAGCCGCCCTCCCCACCGGCACTGCCCGGCGCAGCCACCTCCAACCAGCCGGGAACCCCCGGGCTATCGCTGCCTCCATCGCTGGGACGGGATGAGGTGGCATTTACACAGCTGCTCAGCAGGAAAATCCCTCTCCCTGCTCCACATAACCCCCCGCAATTAAAGATAACCGCCCTCAGGCTTGTTAATGGGGTTGGGAAATAGGGAGGGGGCTCATTGCAGGCTGCTGGTGATGTGTGGGCATCCCTGCGAGCTGGTCTGGACCCTTCTCCCCCAAACCGAGCTTGGTCTGAGGTTTTTGTTGTTGTTGTTGAAATCAGCTCAAATTTGCTGCTTCTTGCAGGGTGATAGGGAAGAAAAAAGAATCACAACCCGGTTTCTGAAGACTTTGGGGCTGGGGCGTGGGAGGAGGGATCAGAGCCGTGGGGTTTGACAAGGCTGCCCCATCACTCCTGAGGTGACAGGGAGGGTGACAGCCCCGCACTCCTCGCCTCTCAGCTGTGTCCCCACTGACACCCAGAGCAGCTCACCAGTGACCATGGTGCCCGTCGCTCCTCCCTGGTGCCATAAGCCACAGGAACAAGGTTTTATCTGAGGGGGTCAGGGCGTGGGATGTCACCGTGCCACATCCCCCTGGACATGGCGGGGGCCGCGCACCCACCCGGGGCTGGACGGGGATTTCCCTACGATTTCTGAAGCGGCGCCTGGGAGTGATGGCAACCCCAGCCGGAGTGTGGAGCGGCGCTGGGAGCAAAGTCCCATCGCGCCACATCCCTGGCACAGGGCACGGCCGTGTCACCCGCAGATCCCAGCTCGTCCCCGCGCGTGGCGTGGGAGCCGTGCCCCGTCCCCAGCTGGGCGGGCGCTGTCCCCAAGCTCCCTGTTTGTGTCCCAACACATCACGTGCTGCCGCTGGATGACCCCGGAGGGGGGGATATTTTTCTTTAAGTGCTGTTGTTGTTTTTTAACAAAGCCAAAATATTTGCATCCCCACGGGGACGGCTCTGGGTCACTGGGCATGGAACGCCACACTGGGGTCCCGGCAGGAGAGGGGACACCCGGCTCCGTGGGGAGGGTCTGGTGCCGGCGGCTCCATCGCTGGCACGGTCCCCAGTGTTTACACATAGACATGTTTGTGCGCGGCGCCGGCCCCTTCCTCGCTCCTAAACAACTGGAGGAAAGTCAAAAAGTCACAAAATTTTTCCATTGCCCGAGGAAGGGAGGGAGTGAGGAGTGACTGTGCAAGGGGACGGGCAGTGCCAACAGCGAGGGACCCCAAATGAGGGGTCAGATCCAAGAAAAACAAGGGGTTGGTTTTGATATAGTGAACAAAGGTGGCGGTTTGCTGCACAGACAACGCCGGCAGCACCGGCCACCATCGGGGTTTGTGGGGTGTCCCGGTGATGTCACCATGCTGCTGGCACGATGCTCACAGGGGACGGGACGTGTGGCACGCGCAACACGGCCATCCGGCTGCTCCAGACCCCGCTTTTTGGCGTTAAAAAAAACCGGTTTGGAATAAAAAAATCCTGCGGTTTCTCCGCAGTTTTCCCCCGCAGCCGGAGGGGCTCGCTGCCCGCACCAGGCAGGGGAAAAGCTGCGGTTCCTGTCGAGCAGGCGGGAAAAACCCCGGCGGAGGGATGCGGGGACTTTGCCTGCGGTTTCCGTGGGCGGGAGCAGCTCCGGCAAACAGGCGGCTGAGTCAGCGGGACGAGGGCGGCCGCGATGCCGCCCCGGCATGTCGGGGTGCACGGCTGCTTCCCGGAGCCCTGGCAGAGCTCTGCTGCATGAAGGGCAGCCGCAGAGTCCCAGACCCCAAAGATGCTGCCAGGGCCAAGCCATGCCGTCCTCAGCCCTGGTGCTTCTGCAGCGCCAGAGGCTGGAGCAAACCGAAAGCAAGGCCTGGTGCTGCTGGGGACTGTGTGTGTCCCTGCCGTGCTCAGGGACCCTGTAACCCTGGCTGGGCAGGTCCCCGTGCTCCCGAGCCTCCGTCAGCACCGACTGCGGCTCTGCAGGGTGCGAGTGCTGCGAGCCCAGCATCCCACCGGTGCAAAGATGCTGAATTTGGGCAGTGCCCGAACCCCGACCCCAGCGCAGGGACAGAGGAGGGCATTCCACTTCGGCTAAAACCTAGATTTATCATCGCTGCCCGTCCCCCGTGCAAACAGATCAGCCCCTGGTGGGCGCCCCTCGGCAGGTTTTGGGGTGAGCTGCACCCCGCAGGGCTCGGCCCAGCTGGGATGGGGGAAGGCGGTGCCTGCTTTGGGAGCTGGACGGGCGCCCGGGCCGGAGGCAGCAGCGGCGCAGCTAATCCCGGCCCTCGCAGGACTGCGCCAGCCCCGGCACATTCTGTCCCTGCCGCGCTGGCCCCCGCCACTGACCCCCCAGGCCACAGGACAACAGCCTCAGCTGCAGGCTGGGGCCACCGTGATGGCACCGAGAATCCTCCGGGGGCTGGGAGGGCTGGGGGAAGGGAGAGCCCCCCCAAATGCTGCAGAAAGGGGCCGCAGGACCGGGGTGTCCCAGCACCCTGCAGGGCCGTGAGCTGCAGTGAGGAGAGTTCCCAGCAGCCCTGCAGCCGAGGCAAAGGGGTCCCACGATTTTGGGACTGAAAGGCAAAAATTACAGGATAGAGGAGGGGCTGGGGGTGGGTTTCCGTGCCCCTTGCAAGGAGGAGATTCTGAAGGATGGTTTGGGCAGCATTTTCCAGCGCACGGGGCCAAGAGCTATAAATAATCCCGGCACTGTAATTGCATCACGCGCCTCCTGGCCGGGGTCGGGTCTCGGTGCTGCCGCGGCATCGCCACGCAGGGCACGGGGCCGTTCCGGCTCAGAGGACCCCCAGGGAGCCCCAAACTCCCCGTACCAGTAAACCTGGAACAGCCCGGGCTGTTTAATCAGGACTTTGGAGCCGGGGCAGATAAACAACAGAAGGTTGGAGGGAGCACCGGCAGCACTGCCAGCAGTTGTGAAAGCACTGCCTGGAAGGGTCTGCACCGTGCTCTGGCTCCAAATGTCCAGACGAGGTATTTTTAGCCCCTCTGGGGTTCAGGATTCAGGAGTGCAGCCCTTTCCTGGCAGGAGCCCCAGCTTGGCCATGCCCCCCCCGCCCCAAACTCGCTGTGCTACTGCCCGACTGTACGAGAAAAACCTGGAGAGAAAAAGCTGGAGGCGTTGGAGACCAGAATCCCTGCTGGACAGATCGCTCCCACACGGGCCCTGGGAGCACTGCCCACCGGCATTGGGTTCCCTAGGCCAGCATGGCCTGTCCCCGTCACCGCGTGACGCGGTTTCCCAGGAAGACGCAGCAGGACAGACACGGGGTGCTGGGCGCTCGCCTCCCCCTCCTGCCCAGGGAATAAACATCCCCTTGTGCAGCCGGGGCAGATGATCCGGGGCTGACCAGCAGCCCCCAGCCATGCCTGCTGCTCAGCGTTTGCCGGCACAGAATGCCTCCCTTGTGTCAGGCTGGAGCTGGCTGGGATCAGCCTGGTCACAGGGCTGCCTTCGGGGCCATCTGCACCTGGGGGGCGCAGCGCTGTGCTTCGTGTCCCCTTTGATGTCACCAAAAATCCCCCAAGAGGCCACACAGCACCGGCCACCCGCTGCAGATCCAGATATGATCCCCCCAAACCGGGATGTAAACAAATTCCCTGCGAGGCCGGTTAATCCTCCCCCAGGAAGAATTAATCAGAGCACCAGGGATGCCAAATAAAAACCAGATTTGAATAAAGGTTGCAGGAGCACCAGGTTCTCACAGGGACAAGTTCTCTCCCCCGGCCCAGGGCAAGAGCACATGCTCTGATGCAGCTGCGGGGCTGAGCAGCTCAGCAAACAAAAAAAATAAATAAAGGGAGGGGGGGAAATCACATTCCAGTGGCAGTATTTTGAAGCAGCACAGTCCGTGGAAGAGAAAACTAAAGCTTTGATTCAAACTCTACCTTGCACGCACCAAGATTTGCTGTGCCCAGCAGAGATGTGGAGCACAGAAATGCTGTGAAAAAAACCAAATTCCAGCCCAAGGAAGCAGGTGAAGGAGCCTCCCTGCTATTCCCATAGGGCAGCAGCTCCCAGCCTGCACATCATGGGGCTGATCCCAACCCTCCTTGGGACTGGCTGAGCCAAGGCAGGAGTGTCCCAGCTCCCAGCTGGACCTGCTGGGTCCCTGCCAGGCTTTTGGGATGGAGGAAAATGTCCTGTCCTCCAGGAGCCTGGACACAGACAGGACGCAAGTGTGGAAAAATACAACAGGTTTGCTCGCAGCCCTGCATCCCAGGTAAGGGGAAAAGTGTCAAAACCACACAGATGTGGAGGAGCTGGAGGCTCAAGGGATCAATCCTGCGGGGAGCAGTGCTGGCCAAGTGACCCAGTTAATCCCAGTGCAGGACTGGGTGCAGGGTGGAGCTGGGTGCCTGCAGGGCAGTGAAGAGAGGGCAGGGAGCACTCCCACATCCCATCAGCCACAGCATGGCTCCAGACAATGGGAAGCAGAAAGAGGAACAGAAAACTATCCAGGCAACAGTTTGGTTTAAAGAATTTATTTCAGACAAAAAAAATTCCCCACCAAAAAGTTGTACAAAAAAGAGTACAGACAGAGTGGTCATTACAAAAGTGTTCACAGATAGAAAAGACTCATCTGAGCAACCCCAGCACAGAGCCCAAGGCACGCTGGCTTTGGCTGTGCATGGCCAGGGATTGTCTCAGTGAGGGAATGCAAAGGCCCCCAAACTCTGCTCAGGTCCCCCTGCAGCAAGTGGGCTCAGCCCCTGGCTCCTCACCACAACATCCAGCTCACCCTTCCCACACTGGTTCCCACCCCAGTGAGCACAGGTTGCTGCTGTGTCCTCACCCCACCAGGGCCCCCGACCCCTCTGTGGGTGCAGCACCAAGGACTCCCAGCCCTGATGGATCATCCCAACTCCACATCTCCCATCAGCACCTATGGCTGCCACCAGCCTTAGACTGGGCTTACTCCTCTCTTCCTTGGCCACCAGCCACAGCTCCAACCCCCTGTGCTGGTACCAGTTTGGGGCCTGGTTTCAGCCCCACCAAGGGGGAGGCACCAGCACACTGTGCAGGTTTGATGCTGACACTCACAAAGCAGCTTCCCTGTTCTCAGTAAATGGCACCAAAACACTGCCACAGACCATAAACTCATCTCCCAAGTCCTTTATCAGCCCTTGGAGGCCTTCAGAGTTTGGTTAAGTGGCTCAAACCATTCCCCCTGCAGGTACCTACAGGCTTGTGGCAAAGATTATCAGCAGTGGCTGAGCCCTCTGCTTCATCCAGCCAGAAAAGGACCTTTCACTGCCTTGGGGACCCTGCAGTCCTGGTGAGCCACAGGTGAAGGGCTGCACCTGCATTGCCCTGGGGCCAAACCCTAAGCACCATCCAAACATTCTCCAGTAATCCTGAGAAATGCCTTCAAGCTCCTGTTTTCCACACCAGGAGCTCACAGAAGTTTTTGGAGTGCTGTACTGCAGGTAAGGAGAGAGTAATCTCAGCTCGTATTCCCTGTTCTAACCCCAAAATCCCGGGGCAGTTCTGAAGCCTGCGTGTCCTGCCCGGCCACACACGGAGCCGCTCCACACCGCCAGCCCCTCGTGTTCTCCTACCCCGGCCGGGGCCCCGGCACCGCGCTGGCCCTGGGCCCACGGGACAGTCACGACAGGGTGGCCGAGGGTGGTGAGCGTAGGGGTCTCACGTCCCCGTTTCCAGACCCCAGTGCTGTGAGGGTGCAAGCTGCCATCCCCAGGGATCGTCACACTGTCACACGCAGCCGATGCGCCTCTCTCAGCAGGTCATGCAGCGCGGGCGGATGGTGTCTGACGCGGGGTTTGGATCCACCTGCAGAGCCAAGCCCAGAGTCAAAAACCTCAGCAGTGGCAAATCCCAGCCTCCACCAGCCTCCCAGCCCAGGGGGATTTATCACCTCTGAATACAGCGGAGGTGGTCGGAAGCGGAATTCCTGGATGTAGGCGAAGAAGGGACCCTCCAGGATGTCCCCGAGTTCACTGCGGCACGGAGGAGCCAGGCTCTGCTCCGCCTCTGGGCTGGACACGACTGCTGAGTACTCAGGGGGGGCTGGAGAGAAAGGAGAACCATCAGGGAATAGCAAACACTCTCCATAAATGGGCAACATGCAGGTTAAAGGGCTTCAAACCCACTACTTCCCAAACCCTCCCAGTCCCCTGAGGAAGGAACCCAGGAGATTCAGCACCACAACCAAAACATCAGGTTAAAAAAAAACCAAAACTGGCCCAGTTGAGAACTTTGAGTCTCGCTGAGCTGAGCAGGGGGTTTATCCCAGGGAGAAGGAGATGCTCACCCTCCAGCTGCTCTGGGATGGTGCTGAGCCAGTCCAGGTTGATGCTGTACTGGCTGCTGACACTGGAGGTGCGGCTCCCAAAGGGATGCAGCGGGATGGTCCCGATGACAAGAGGCAGTTCAAGGAGCAGCTTGGACGTCCCAGGAATATCCACACAAACCTGCGAGACAGAGAGCAGCAAGGAAGCTTAGCTGGTGGTGTCTTCCCAGTCCGGACGGGCAGATATGTCCCCTGAGCCGGGCAGGAGGGAATTCCTGCAGAGCTCCTCGGGAGCTCCCTCACCTTCAGCGAGTATTCCACCTGGATGATGCGGCACTGGAGGATGGACGGCCCCACGGGCGGGATCTTCAGCGCCCGCCCGTGCCACACCTCCCGCTTCCCGGCCGGAATGGGGTCCCCAGTGATGCTGGTCACCACCGACTTCTTCTGCTTCTTGGTGCCCCTGGCGATGAAGGTCTGGGTCTGGATGATGGCTGCCTTGGGCACCACGGCGCGGCTCGTGCAGTTGTCGATCTCAGCAAAGATGGGGATGACCTCACCTGCCAAAACAGACACACACACGTTGGAGGAGGGGAGGCAGAGCACAGTCCTGCCTCAAGGAATTGCTGCACAGGCTCACTGAGGGCTGGCCACGCTGTCTGACAGGGCAGGCACATGGGTTCATCCAGGAGGAGCATCCCAAGGACAATGCCCACATCAGGTGCACACACTGAAGCGCTCTGATTTCCTGCCAGCTCACGGTGACCCAAACCCCCTCCTCTGGGCTCTGTCCCAGGGCCCAGTGAGGTTTTAGGGCTCCAGCACCTGGTCTCACCTGGGGTGTAGCCTTTTCGGTCAATCTTGGCAGTCACAGACACTTGGCCACGGTTGCAGTACCAGGCACGAGCAAGTTTCTCCTTAGCACCTGCCTGGGGAGCCTGGAGAAGGGAAATATTTGGGCTGTTTAGTAACTAAGGATGAAACGCAAAGCAATCACCTCCCTGGCACCAAGAACCTGCTGGGGAGCATCAGCAACTTCTCAGGTATCTGATGCAAGAAGCTGTTGCAATGCATTAAAGTTTCCAAAAACAAAGAGGCACAGTTGACCTCTGCCCAGCCCAGGTAATGCTGGAGGGCACAAGTTACAGGGGGGAACATATTCCCTCTGGAAACCAGGCCTGCACTGTAATGCTGAAGGGGAGGCAGACACCTTCCCCAGGGGTTTCCTGGGTAAGTTTTGGATGCCAGAGCCCCGGGGTGGAGCAGGAGGAGCTCACCAGCAGTGCAGGGGTGTTTATATCGATGGGTTCAATCACAGTGAACTCCTTCTTTGCTTTCTTCACTGTTGACCAGGGTCTGTGCAGCTTGGCCTTCACCCAGTAACGCACACTGCCGTGCTTCCCCTCGAAGGAGGTGGCCAGAGTCCTGGGCACGAGCAACAAACAATTTTAGAAGGGTTTTGCTCAAAAAGCCCCCATTTTCAAGGTGTCCTCTCCCCCCAAAAATGCCAACTTACTCGGGGAGTTGGAAGGTGAAGGGGAACTCGTGCCTTCCTGCCTGCAGGACAGTGGCCTCACCATTGTCTGTGGGCAAAACAGATTGAGGAGGATTAACTCCTGCAGAAATTCCTGCCCGGGCGGGTCACAGAGATGTGCAGCACCCAGCAAGGAGCAGGACGAGGGCACAGCAGAGTTTCTGCCAGGGCTGAGCTGCAGCAGCTGTGACACAAGAGCTGGGCACTGTCTGCATGCCATGTGTCTGCAGACACACACGCCCAGGGGCACCTCCTCGGAGAGCTGGGCAGCTTCCCCAGGAGGGCTCTGCTCCATCCTGCAGCCACCTTGCTCCACAGCTTTGGAGTGAGAGCCCAAGGTGCCGAGCTGGAGGGCGAGTGGCCAGCCAAGCCCCCATGCCCCTCAAGAGTTTGCATCCCAGGGCTGGAGGGGACCTCAGGGGATCATTTAGGCCAACTCCTTGCCACCCAAAACAAGCTCCCAAACCTCCACGGTCTTCCAGTGCTGCTTCTCTGCCATGAACAGCTCAGAGAAAAGGGAGAGTCTTGTCCCTAACCGAGGTGCCCTGCACAGCAGCAGAGTGCCGCTGTGCACCCCAAGATTTCGGGGTGCATCCAAAACGTGAGGTGTCTGCAGGGACCTACACAGCCCATTCCCTGAGCACTCACACCCTAAGGCACCACATGCACCCAATCCTTGCCCCGTCCTCGTGTCATGCACTCAGCAGCCAAACTGTCCCCGGCACCCAGATCTCTGCAGTTTTGGGGTGCCACGCACCCAGCATCGGCGGCTGCCCCCGGCACCCAGATTTCAGCCGGGGGTGCCTGGAGCACCCAACCGCGGGGGTGTCCGGGCTGCCCCACACCCGCGTTGTTTCAGCCCCTGGGGTGTCCGGTGCCCCCACGCCCCCGCTCTCGCCGCCGGCCGGGGGGTGCCGCACGCCGGGGGTGCCCCTCGGGCAGGGGATGCCGTACCTGGGGGTGCCATCAGCGTGTCGCGGTGGCTCAGAAACTCCACCTGGTCGCTGTAGCTCTGCGTGTAGGCGGTGCTGGAGCCGGCGCTGCGGGACTCGGTCCAGTGGACGCGGGCAGCGCCCATCGCCCGCAGCCGCAGCGCCCCGAGCCGCGCGGCCGCCGCCAGCTCCAGCACCACGCGGCCCGACACCGCCTGCCCGGGGCTGAAGGCGGCCGGGCCGTCCCGCTCCGCGCCCTCCAGCACGATCGAGAAGCGTTTGAGGCGATCGAAAATCATGGCGCGGCTCAGCCCCGACCGGCGCGATGCGGTTCTAACCTGCCCGGCGCGGCCAGCCCGGCTTTAAGCGCCCGGCGCGGCCGGGGGCGGCCCCGGCGGGGCGGGACGGGCCGGGCCGGGGCGGCCCCGCTGAGCCCTGCAAAACAAGGCAGGGAGCATGTGCGGATCGGCCCCTCCGCACGGCTGACGAGAGCTCCCCGGGGGGGTTGGGCCGTGGGGTGCCGTGTCCAGCCCCAGCGGGGCTCCCCAGCTTATCGCGGTGCCGCACCGAGACATCGCCGCGGGAACGTGGGCTGGGCAGGGGGCTGAGCACTGCCAGTGCTCGGGGGGTCAGCCCCTGTCTGCTGCCAGCTCGTTCAGTGCCCCCCCAAGACTCCCTGCAGTTCCTATCCTTGGCCCCCAAGCCCTTTTCTAGCTTCTGCCCTTCCCGCACAAATTTCCCTTCCAGCTGCATCCCTGGCCCTCCAAATTTCTCCTCCAACTCCCATCTTTGCCCCCTAAAACTCCCTTCCAGTTCTTATTCCTGACCCTCAAAATCCCCTTCCAGCTCCCATCCTTGCCCCTCAAACTCCCTTCCAGCTCCCATCCTTGCCCCCAAAATCCCCATCCTTGATCCCCAAGCCCTCCTCTGACTTCTGTCCTTGCCCCCCAAATTTCCCCTCCACCTACATCTTTGTCCCCCAAAGCTCCTTTCTAGCTCCATCCTTGCCCCTCAAGCTCCCTCACCAGCTTCTATCCTTGCCCCCCAAAATCCCCATCCTTGCCCCCCCAAATCCCCATCCTTGCCTCTCAAACTCCCCCCTGCAGCTCCAATCGTGACATCCCACCCCATTTTCATCCAGAATCCCCATTCCCAGGGTTACAGCCATGGGCTGTGACCAGGGGGGATTCCTCACTCGAAGCCTCTCTCCTTCCAGTGCCCCCAGGCCAGAGCTGAGGGCCGTGCCACACACTGACCCACATCCTTCCTTTCCCAAGAGCCATTCCCAGGGCTCAGAACGGGCCACAACTGGATATGGGCTCCTGACACAGCCCGGCCAACTGGCGACATGGTGATGTCTGGGACATCACTTCACTTTGTTCTAAGAAATCAAGAACTGGCTGGGGTTCAGCTTGTGCAAGACAGGGTGAGCAATCCTCTTTCCTGTGCTTGTTAACCAGGCGAGCGCCAGATTTCCACCAGATCCTGCTGGGATTGGTGTCCAAGGCCAAGTGATAAATTCCACCTGCGTGGGCAGGAGCAGCACAGGGACTCACTCCGTTGGTGGCATCCACGGTTGCTGGTGCTCAGCTGGGGTAAAAGTGTGGAAGCTGGGAACTGGTGATTCCCAGGGTGGACATCACCATCAGCAGCTCCCAGAGATGTTGTAAAAGGGAGGAGAAAGGAATCTGTGCCCCCCAAAAGGGTTAATGCAGCCTTAGAAACTTCCACTTTAGTGATGGTTGTCGTGTTTGTGGAGCACCAGAGCCCTGCACTGCTGGCACAGGCAGGGGATAAGACAGAACAGGCATTAAAAATGTTACTCAGCATTTGGCTGCCTAAGTTTTGGGGAATTTTGAGTTGCTCCCACCCATGCCGGGCAGGACCTGCTGTGCTGAACTCAGATGATCACAGCCACTTAAAAAATGAGCTGGGCTGAAGCCTGGCACTGCTTTAGCTTTTTCCAAGGCCGGACTGGAATTGTCTGTCTCCCTCCCCAGGGGAAGGGGACTGTGGTTTGTTTTAAATGCACGACCATTTGATGCCACGGGCAAACATGAATCATAGCAAACGCTGCAGAGGGAGAGGGAAAGGAGGAAGGAAAGCACATCACAGCACGACTTAACTGGTGACACCGGCTCTGGGAAGGCACCTGGTGTCCCTGCAGTGACATTAGAGGTGGGGAGGCTCTTGAGAGGGGCTGGAGCCTTGGCTGGGCCCCTTTCTTTGCTTGGCATCCTCCTCCTCCTCCTCCTCCCGCCTGCCGGCACACACCCCTGGGCCGTGACTCAGCCCTCGCCCACGGGATGCGGATCCCTGCAAGGCAAACCTCCCTCCCGTGGCAGCGCACGCGATGCCCTCGGCTGTCCCCTCCACGTGGGGAGGGAGGGAGGGCAGCCCCTCTGGGACCCCTCTGGGACCCCCACACCCAGAGAAGGTCTCTCCTCTCTCCTGGGATCTCCAGGTGCAGGGGCAGTGGAAAGCCAAGGGCCTTCCTTACAGGAATGGTGCTGGTGCCCAGGGCAAACCCAGCCAGGCCGGGCACAGTGCTCAGGGCACGATCTCCAACTCTTCAGCCCCATCTAGAGTCTGACCAGGCTGGAGCTGCTCCCAGCACGGGCTGACACCCTGCCCGGCTCATGGGGGGCTGCACCTTCCCTGACCTGCTGCTGGGACCTGGTGGCTTCTCCCCACCGAGCCCGGAGTCACACGAGGGGCCCTGGAACGCCAGAGAGAAGGGAATGCAGCAGGTAAATCGGTGAGGCAGCAGCCCAGTATGGGGGTGAGATGGGACAACGCAGAGCCTGGCACAAGCACGTGCTCCCAGACTGAGGAACCAGCTCCAGCCCTGCCAGATTTGGGACTGCTGTGTATGGACAAGGATTAAGGTGCTGATTGAGGGCCACGCCGCAAAGGAAGGAGAGGCTCAATGTCATAACTCTCCTGAATGTCTCCATGAAAATAAAATGGCTTCTGGACATTTGCCTCCCACCAGGGTGGGAGCTACACCTTTGGGAAGTGCTGCAGGATCCTCGGACAGAAAAGATCACTGCACAACAATTGTTTACATTTCCTAAGGCACTGTCCCATCACCTCACACAGAAGAGTCCAGGGCTCTCCTTGTGCTGCTGTTGCCCATTAACCCCCTGTCTTTTCCTCCCCTCCTGCTCCCTCTCTCAGACGATTACACAACGCACGTTTAAAGGCCCTGCCTGAACATCCTTGCACGCTTTTTTCTTGTCTCTCAGCGCAGCACCCCAGTGCCAGCACTCACCACTCTGCCAGGAAACTGCAGATAAACTCAGCTGAGGGGAGAGCAGAAGGGAGGGCGCTTATCTGGGCCCGGCTTCCCTCCTCTGCACTGCCTTGTTACCATGACAAAACCTGCATTTTTTAAACACCACGCAGACACAGCTGATCTCGTGGAGAAGCAACAAGAAAGGAGCAATCACAGGGACTGACTGTCGGATGGTGGCACGTTTCTCACCAGCTGACATCAGGAAGGCCCTCACGCTGCTGTTGGGGACAGAACAGGGGACAGCAGGGTCCAAAGGAAGTTATTTTGGCTGCAGGACAGCCCCTCTCTGCTGTTCACTCCCTTAAAACGCCCTGGTGATCACACGTGTCCCTCTCACAAGGCAGAAAAGGAATCTGTGTACAGACAGAGACAATAAAATCCCAGCCCCCAAGTTCTGGTGAGGCTCTCTGCCCCCCAGGCAGTCCAGCTCAGAACTCCCTGTGCAGTAAGGGAGGGCCAGGAACCATCAGCTCCGAGCTACAGGTGTGCAGGGTGCCTGGGAGGCCCAGCAGCTCCCGCAATTCCTGCAGCCCTTGGCCAAGTGCCCTTCTCTGGATGGCTCCAGGGGCTCCTATCGTATACAATCCCAGCAGCACAATCCAAACGTGCTGGCAGCAGCTTGTGGCTTCCCTACAGACATTCCCTGCAGGGATATGGGGGATAAAACTCACCCTGTCACCTCAGAGCTAATGAGGACCAAGTACTGCATGCCCAAGTGCTAAGGACCTTCGCTGCTGCTCTCCAGGGGAAGGGCTTAATTGTGATTTGGACACTTTTGTAGAGGTGCAGCTGCCAAGGGGACATCCTTAGGCACAGCACGGAAGAGCTGCTGCCAAAAGACAGAAACTCCAGAGCAGTGCAGGTGTTTGGAGCAGATGGCAGGGCACAGTCATCCAGAAATAGAGAAAATGGCCTTCCCAGTGCAGTCCAGAGACAGGAACACCTCCAGGAAGCCAACTCAGGTCCTCTTTCCATCCCTTCAGTTTATTCCTGCAACATCTACATTTGCCAGATTGGGCTGGCACCACTCTCTGGGTTGCACTTGGCCACTGACACAACAAAATGCCCTCAGCATAAATGCTACAGCCATCCCCAGGGCTGGGCAACCAGGCCACAGATAGTAACAAGGCCATAAGAAACAGGGAAAGGGGGAGGAAAAGCAACAGAGGAGTGGCTGTGACACTGCTATTGGAGGGGAGGATAAAAGACATGCATGTCCCTAAGAAAAGCCAGAGTTAATGAGTGGATGGACAGTTGAGACATCCCATATCCCTCAGCTCTGGATCATTTCATCCCAAGCACACAAAGGACGGCTTGTGGCATGCAAGTGGCTTGTCCTCTTGCAGCAGATCTAAGCAACGTGCCAGCTGGGCACGTGGTCCCAGCATCAGGGACCCGAAAACAAACACCGGCCAAAGCACTAAGTGCTCTTTCCACACTTGTGAACAGACACTCGTGTTTGCTCTTCCCTCTGCAAACACAACAAAAGCCACAAATCTCTGGTGCTCCCCAGCCCTGGCTTTGCCAGCAGCCTCCTGGAAACCAGCAGCAGAGAGAGAAACCCTCGGCCAAGGTGAGAAGAGGGACCAACAGCCCTGTGGGGGTTGGCAACACCCAACAAGGGCAGAGGTTCCTCTGAGGGGACAACTGCATCCTGAGGGGGGTCCAACCCCACAGCCTGGCACACAGACCCCCCCAAGGGGGTTCCAACCCCACATCCTGGCACACAGACTCATTCAAGGGTGTTTCAATCCCATGCCCTGGCACACAGGCCCACCCGAGGGGGTCCCAACCCCACAGCCTGGCACACAGACCCCCCCAAGGGGCTCGCAGCCCCACAGCCTCGCACACAGCCCCACCTGAGGGGCTCCCAGCCCCACAGCCTGGCACACAGACTCATTCAAGGGTGTTTCAATCCCATGCCCTGGCACACAGGCCCACCCGAGGGGGCCCCAACCCCACAGCCTGGCACACAGACCCACCTGAGGGGGCTCCCAGCCCCACGGCCTGGCGCAGCACCCACCCTGTGCCCTGGGCTTACCGGGGATGAGCTGGCAGTGGCAGTACAGGAAGGTCTGGTAGGCCGTGTAGTCCCGGTAGACGACGTTGAGGCCGATGCTGCGGCTCTCCAGCCAGTGCACAGCGGCCAGGCCCCGGGCACACACCTCCAGCGCCCGCACCTGCAGCGCCCCGCGCAGCTCCAGCTGCACCCACCCCTGCAGCAGCTGCCCTCTGCCATGCGCCCGCCCGGCCGCCAGCCTCACCGCCAGCCTCCGCACGCGCCCCGGCAGCTGCATGGCTGCGGCCCACGCTGACCCCGCGGCTCCGCGAGGCCGCTGCCCGCCCGGAGCTTTCCAGGGAAAGGAGGAAGAGCAAAGGCGACACCAAAACCCCTGAATTTATCCCGGCTCCTGGCTGACCCCACCCTGCAGGCCTTCCCGGGGGTTGGGCTGAGCCCCTGTTTTGCAGCGATGCTTTAGCGTTGACCTCGTGTGCGTGAGGCTGACGATGTGCCCGGGACGGGGCCGCGGGGACGGGGGACGTGTTTTTAAACCGACCGAGAAAAAAAACGTGACTTCGTCTTATCTCTGAGTCACAGACACTGGCGACGTGACAGCGGGACGTGCTGGTGGCCGCGCTGGCAGGGAGGGGTGTCACATGCCACCGACCGCGCTGGCATATTTCACACAGCCGGGTAACCAAAGAAAGCCTGTTTGGCCTTCAGGCATTCCTGGGGCACTGCTGGGATGGGAGAGGAGTTTAGAAAGCAGAGGCCCACACTCCAAAACCAGCTTTGCTTTCTGTGTCTGAAGTTGCACTAAAATCCACGTGAAAAAGAAAACGAATAATCACAGGGACCCCTCGGTAACAGCTCTCCCAGCCAGCTGGTGCCTCCAAGGGTGAGTCCACCACTTATCCCTGTGGCTGTTCCTGCAGCAGCACAGGTGGCAATGCCACCTCAGGGTCACATCAAAGTAATGGGGCAGACCTGGAGCAGATACAAGTCCCTGTTACTCCACCAAATGATGCAACTGAGGTGTTTGACTGGAGGCGTTTAACAACGTGCTGGTGCTGGGCACTGATGTGAGTGCCTGTGTGCACTTGGAAGATGTGAGTACATGGCTTCTTTGAAGCATGTGTGGAGCAGAGACTGCCCCATTCCTGAAAAAACAGGGTCAAATCCATACAGGAAAGTACAAGGCTCGTGGGCCCAGGCACTGCTCACAGACAGACTGAAGCAGCTGTGAAACTTAACTAGCCCTGTACTCAAAGGGTCCCGAGGAACCAAACCTGTGTGCATGAAAAGGCTGAGAAGAGCTTGTGAAGTGGCAGCTGTGCCACCCTGCTCGCTCAAACCCCAAGGGAGGGGGCTGACCAGCCCCCACTGATCCCTCTGGAACACACCTAGATCCCAAACAGAGTTAGTGCAAGCTCAGCAGTCAGGAAGCCCATGTGAGTGACCAACTCAACAAAAACACAGGGCTCACCTCTAGGAAAACAGCCCACTCATCACAAGCTGGGCAGAGCTGCCTCGCTGTCCTACTGTTCACTGACCTTTGGTTGCAGGCCTTGACACCAAAACCCAAACAGATAATAAGGGAATATTCCATCCCCCACATAGCCCTGATGGTGCCTCTCGCTCTGTTTGATCTCCTGCCCTTCCTCTGTGCTTCCCCCTACTCCACCTGCCCACCCTGGGGCCTGCCGTGGGTCCTGCAATCCTGAGGGATGTGTCACCCACGCCTTTGGGCTAATCTCCTAGTGTTTATTCTTGCTGTCACAACACCTCCTTGTGTCCTCATTCAATCTGAGAAATAGATGTTCCCTGTGACAACACACAGAGGGCCAAGAGCAGAGCACAAGGACGGCTCTGAGATCCCACGGCGTGTAGGCAGCTCAGAGTGCGTCAGCAGTCGCTGGAGAAGGGAGGACATCACCTTCCTCTGGGGACAGGGCCCTTCCAGGGTCCCCACGGGGACACAGCTCACTTGGGAGTTTGTCTTTTGGATTTCAGTGGGCTTCTGGGCTTGGTGTGAACTCGCCTTTCTGCTCAGCCCTGCAGAGGTTCTGTGCCCTCCTGGGCAGCCCCCAGGATGAGCATTTCATCTGAGGAGACAAAACAGCTTTCAGCTCACTGGGATGAGGCTGAGAAAGGGGCAGGTGGCACCACTGAACCTGGCAGCCCTAAATCTGAGCCCTGTGTTGTTACCTGAAGGGTCACCCCACCCGGGCAGCTGCAGCATCCTCTGTCTCCAGTACCTGGCAGATGCTCAGCTTTCTCTGCTGGTGGTGCAGAGATGTTTACCCTGGCTAGACAGCTCTAGCCATGACAATTTTCCTCCTCTGACCCTCTGTGTGGGACTTCAGTCACCTTCTACCTCCCTCCAACGTTCCCTGGTTTAGGGATTTGGTTGCCTGTTCTTCCTCTCCCTTCAAAATATTTCTCTTCTATGACTCTGCTCCCACCTGAGGCTGGAGAAAACAGGGTTTGGTGCTCACTGGTCCATCTCAAGTAGCTCAGGAGCACACTCCAAGGCGAGTTAAGGGGAGGCTGGAGCTTTGCTGGGTATAAACCCACTTCCCCTGCAGTTAATCCAAGCCTATTCAGGCTGGACCTGCTGTGGCACTTCTTTGGGGAGTCCCTCTGCTGCCTGTGTGGCACCAGCATGGCTGGCATGGTTCTGACAGAACTTTCATCTGCTGACAGATGGGATCAAACTCAAAATTAAATTCGAGGCACTAAATTGGGAGGCAGTACCAGTAAAGCTCTGCAGTCATAGATACCTGTGTGCATTTCCCCTGAAGACAGGAAAAGGCCAGATCTGCCGTCAGCACTTTGCTCAAAACCTTCGCCCAAACAGAAAACAGCTCTCAGGGTGAGGAGGCAAATGAAGAAATTCACATGGCAGTTATGGGAATATCACTCCATATGGTAGTTATGGAGCTGCTCCAGAAGTTTAGGGGCAAGGAAAAGACCAATTCAGCTGTGATCTGTTCCACATTTAGTAAATCAAATGGCTTAAACAGAGATCCATGGTATGAAGAGACCTCTCTCTCAACTGCTGGAGAAACAGGAGGCAACGTCAGAGGAGGATTTTCTTAATGCCTTCCATGACCAGCTCTAACCACATCCCTTCCTGAGCTTGCATAAGCACAGCTGTCGAAATCCTTTCCTGCCTCCCAAAAATAAATGTAAAACAACTTTTAAAAACAAAAGCAGCGATGGAGAAAGATCAAGACATTGGTTCATGTCCCAGAAATCATTCATTTTATTTATTTTACGAAATGAAGTGGCAAAGGGATTGACACCAGATTGCAGTGGAACAAGGATGTGGTGCATCCGGTGGGATAACTGCAGCATCTGAGGATACAGCAAGTGAATAACAATCAGAGTCACTGAATATCCCAAGTGGAAAGGGACCCACGAGGATCTCAAGTCCAGCTCCCAGACTGGAGAGGTTGCACAGCAAAAGCTTGGCTGGGAGTGGCTCTGCTTAGTGCCATGAACTTGTTGCATGAAATCAGATTGATTTACTTAAAGGATTATTTACTCAAAAGCTTGATTTACTCAAAAGGTTCTTCCCCCCCGAGGGTGCTGGGCACTGCCCAGGCTCCCCAGGGAATGGTGCCAGCCCCAAGGCTGCCAGAGCTGCAGGAGCGTTTGGCCAACGCTCTCAGGGATGCTCAGGGTGGGATTGTTGGGGTGTGTGTGCAGGGATGGGGGTTGGACTGATGATCCCTGAGGTTCTCTTCCAGCTCTGGATATTCTGGGATTCTGTGATACTCTATAAAAAGAGAAAGCAAAATATCCAAGTAGTTCTTACAGCTTTAATTAACAGCAGTGTGAGTGTGACTCCGTGCCCAGCCACTGGACCCACTGCAGCCCGGGAGGAGGCGGGTGGGATCCACGTGCTGAGTACACAAGGTGTAGGAGGATGGAGAGAGCCCGATGTCTCCACACAGAATGTTCCCCTCCCAGCACTCAGCCGGGGGCTGGGAGGTCTCTAAAGGAGGGACAGGGGAAGATCTCCCCGTGTCCCAGGTGACTGACGATGTGGAGACCTGTGTGCATTTGAACACATGACCGCCGTCCACAACGGCCTCTTAACGTTGGGTTTCCCAGATTTCTTTGAATCAAGCCCGGCCCGGCCCAGCACCACCGCAGCGGCGGGGCCGGCCTAGAACCCCCTAGAACGAGGAAACCGGGGGTGAGAAAAGGGCGGACGGAGGATTCGCTGGAGGGGTGCGGAGGCCGTGAGGGGCACGGACACCGGGACCCATCCCCATCCCACCATCCCCGGGCCGGCGCCATCCCCGGGCCGGCACCATCCCCTGGCCGGGCACCATCTCCGGGCCGGCACCATCCCCGGACCGGCACCATCCCCGGGCCGGGCCCGGCTAGGCCGCGGGGCAGCCAGGCCACGTTGCCGTGGCAACGACCCCGCCTCCTTCCCGGCGTGCCCCGCGTCGGCACGTGACTTCACACCCGGAAGTGTTGCCATGGCGGCGGGCGCGCTCCAGGGGCTCGTGGCCGCGCTGGAGACGCACAGGGGCCGCGACCGGGCGGTGAGTGAGGGGTCTGAGCCTTCCGGTAGCGGGCGATGAGTGACAGGAGAGGGGTCTGAGCCCTCCGGTACCGGGCGGTGAGTAGGGAGAGGGTCTGAGCCCTCCGGTACCGGGCGGTGAGTGGGGAGGGGTCTGAGCCCTCCGGTACCGGGCGGTGAACGACGGGACCCGGCTGTGCTGTAGCGACCCACCCTTAAGGGGAAGGAAGCACCAGAGAGATTCGTAAGTGCTTGTTGGTGGACAGGAACGACAAAAGGCAGAGGATCCGCAAACAATCCAAGTTTTACCGGTAAATGACGCCCTTGGGATGGAAATGGGTATGGGCGTCCTGGAGCACAGGGTGATGGGGTTTCGGTAAAGGGAAGAGAAGTTGTAGAGGGAGAGGTGAATTAAAGAAAGGAGAAGAGAAAGAAAGAAGAAAAGGGGGGGGGGGGAATGAAAGGATGAAAGAGAGGAGAAAGAGAGAAAAAGGGATCATCAGCCCTTGGTTGCAGCATCCCCTTCCCTGGGGCTCTGCACCCGGCGGTGGCGGGGCCGGGCGCTGAGCGGGCCGTGCCCCGCAGGTCCGGGCGCTGTCCTACGGCTGCCAGCTGGCGGGGGCAGCGCTGCCCGGGCCCGCGGGGCTGCCGGGGGGACTCCTGGTCGCCTCTGCCCAGCTCAGCTCCTGCCGCACCGTCCTGCGCCTCTTCGACGACCTGGCCATGCTCCGGCACAGCTGCAGCTACGGGCTGGGCCCCGAGGTGAGCGCGGCTCCGGGGGTCCCCGGCAGCGCCCCCGGCCCCGCCGCGGCCGTGCCCCATGTGCCGCTCCCCGCAGGGCGAGGACGCTCTGGTGCGGGGGCTCTCGGTGCTCTGCAATGTGGCCAACCAGCTCTACTACCCCTGCGAGCACCTGGCGTGGGCGGCGGATGTCGGCATCGTCCGCGCCGGCTCCCAGAAGTGGTGGGCGCGGAGCACGGCGCTGTGGGGCTGTGCCCTGCTCCTGAGCATCCTGCGGTACGGCCGGCAGGGCCACGGGAGGGGCGGGGATGGTCCCGGGGCGCAGCAAAGCTGTGGGAGGTGCTCTTCCTCTCTGAAGCAGTTAGCAGAAGAGGAAAAAAATAAAAGCCCCTCTTGTTTGGTGCTGTAGGAGAAATAAATCTGTTCTTTTCAGATCCCTGAGAATCTTGTTCCAGCTAAGAAGAAAGATGAGCCAGCACAAGTGGTATGATTTCCCTGTGTGGCTGTAGAGCTGATCATGCAATCCCAGAATGGTTTGGGTTGGGAGAACTTTAAAGCCCATCCAGTGCCACCCCTGCCATGGCAGGGCCACCTCCCCCTGTCCCAGGCTGCTCCAAGCCCTGTCCAGCCTGGCCTTGGGCACTTCCAGAGATCCAGGGGCAGCCACAGCTGCTCTGGGCACCCTGTGCCAGGGCCTCCCCACCCTCCCAGGGAACAATTCCTTCCCAATATCCCATCTAAATTGCACTTTTTCAGTGGGAAGCCATTCCCCCTTGTCCTGTCCCTCCATGTCCTTTTCCAAAATCCCTCTCCATCTTTCCTGTAACTTACCCACATCTGTCAGTTCTCATCTGTAGCCATCACAGTTATTAGGACATTCTGGACTGTCACTAATATCACCTTTTCTTCCAGCAGCACTTCTTCACCTCAGAGCCAGCAGAAGCTGAGAGCCCAGGTGAAGGCTGAAGTTCTGAGCATCCTCATGGACACAGCAGATCTCTCCAATGCAATCCACTGGCTGCCTCCAGGATTCCTCTGGGCAGGAAGGTTCCCTCCATGGTTAGTAGGACTCCTGGGGACCATCTCCTCCCTGATTGGAATCTACCAGGCATCAAGAGGAGCAAATTCTGAAGCTGCTTAAGCCATAATTGAGCTTCACAAGCCTAGTTTTCACATGGTAAAAGTGCCTTTAGTGAGGCAGGGTGTATTTTAACTTTCCTGGGTCGATGATTGTCATTCCAGATATCCCATAATCGGGACTGGAATCCAGATGCCTGTTGCAGAGGGGATTGTTTGCAGCTGACAATTTTTATCACTCTTCATCAGAGAAAATAGTTCAGGTGAATCCTCTGAAAATCAAGGATCTCCTACAACGGGTAAAACTGAGGGGGAAAGAGTTGCTTCCATCTGTCCCAAAATATAAGTGCAACCTCCCAGTGTTTTCTGCCACTTAAAAGAGCACAATGGCCACTGTTCTGTCACAGAGAACTTGTAAGGGACCAATCTTGTGAGTTCACACTCTGGGCTCACTGCTTGGTGCTGCATCTGAGCCAGGGATGAGACCCCTGTCCGGGGAGTTCTCCAGGTATTTTGGGGTCTGAGCTCAGAGCTGATGCCCAGAGCTCAGACAGGAGCAAGCAGGGGTGTTGTTTGTGACAGTCGTGTTTCCTCAGAGGCAGGAGGGGCAGGAAATTGCCACTGGCAGCAGCGTGAACCTTCCTGCCTGCCTTGCCCGTTTAAGGAGAAATGTCGGGAGCCGAGACTTCCCGCAGAGCTGAGGCTCCAGCTGTGCCTTTGTGGAATGCCACCGGGTGGAGCTCTTCCACCAGGCTCCGGCAGCTGCCAACGGACCTTTTTTTTTAATTAAAAAAAAAAAAAAAAGGCAAGAAATTTATTAATCACCTTTCAAAGGAGCAATCAAACCAACGCCAAGATGGTTTGCAGTTACAGTTCTGGGCGTTGCCAATAATAAACGACACAAATGCTTCAAAGGTGGCCTTGAGTGGTCATTCCTCCTGATAACAGGGAGTTCTTTATCTTTGCTTCTGGAAAGCTCCAAAGCATTAGTGCTGTGTGAGCTGCAGCTCCACATGTGTCACCAGCCTTCCTCCTGCTGAAATAATTCCCAGCCATGGGAATGCATCCTTTGAAAACAGTTCTGCTTAGTCTGCACGTCCCTGTCCCCAGCACGGCACATGCTGCACTTCCAGGAGGTTTGACCTTGGTTTGTGTTGTTGTTTTTGGCCTGGACATGGGGAACTATGTCCTGCCTGTGTTCAAAGAGCAGAGTGAGGCCTGGATACTCTTTATCCTTTGCCCTGTCCTTGGTGTTTATCTGGACCTTCACCCTGCAGAGCGTCCCTGAGGATGCCTTCCTGTCTGTGCTGGGGATCTGTTGCCAGATTGACAGGTTTTGGGGATTACCTGGAGGAGACTCTTGTTTTTTCTCTCCTTTTCTCAGTCCTGTGACTGAACAGGGGGAGCACCCAAGTCCTTCTGCTTAGGGACAGCTCTGGCTGTTGCCTGGTCTTGTCACCCACTGTGGTGGGTCCTGCTGCACTTTAGTGTTTTTTAATAATAAATCAGATTTGTTTTGTATTCTTAACCCCACTGAATCATTCCTCCAGGACTCACTGTACTGCTCAGCACAGGACAAGGTGTAGCTCTGCCAATTAAAGCAAAACAAAACAAGAAAACCCACATAACCTCTGATGCCAAATTAATTAACCTCTTAACCATGCATTAATTTTAATGTAGAGAAAGGACAGTGTAAACTGCTCTAAGTGCATTTGCTTCATCAATTCCTCAACAAGTGACCTTAATTTGCAGCTGGTAAAGCTGGAATGTGCAGAGATAAATCAAAATTAGGGAATTCAGAATTTCTGGAATTTGTATTTTTTTCTCAAGGTGGTTTTGGTCCCTGCTGACACACAGTGTTTAAACACCTGTGGTGGCTGCTGCCTCTCCAGGACAGCACTCGCTCATTTTTAGCACAAGACCTTCTGCAGGCAGACCCAATCTGCTAAAAACTTGGTGGTTTTCTTCTCTTTTCTGATGTGACCATCAGCCCAACTCATCTCTTGCTCCTGAGAGAGGGTGATCGTTCTGTCCCTTGGCGAGGAAAGCACCCTGCCCTGGTGTTGGTGGTGCAGATGATGCGCCGGGCTTCACATCTCAGAGGTGGGCTGCATGCAGGAAAACAGTTGCTGAGCAGGGCTGGTTTGTTCGGCCGCGACCTGCCTTTGTCAGCAGGCCGGGATCCAAAGGCCGCGGGCAGGCCCTGCTGATCCCAGCGCGGCTGCCCCGTTTATGGCCCTTTATGGCGGGGTGACTCGGTCCGCAAAGCTCCGCCGCGCTCGGGAGCCTCAGATCCACCGTCCCGGCCCCATGTCGCGGCTGGCCGCGGCCCAGGCCGTGCCGCGGTGTTCGGACCGGGGGACACCGGAGGTCACCGGGGGTCACCGGGGGTCACCCGCACACGTGGGGACGGGACACGGCCACGCTGCCCGCGGGCAGGGCGGGGTCAGCGGGCGGCGCATGCGCAAAGCCGAGCCCGCCTCCCATTCACAAAGAGCGAGCACAGGGCGCCGCGGCCGCTGATTGGCTGCGGGGCGGGCGGGGGCGGGGCTTGTGCGGGGCGGCCACGCGGCGGCGGCGGGGCGGCGGCAGAGCCGGAGCGGAGCGGGACCGGGCGGCACCGGGTACGGCACTGGGTACGGCACCGCGTACAGGATAGCGGGGACCGGGCGGGACCGGGTACAGAAGCGGATACGGCACCGGGTACGGGATAGCCGGGACTGTGCGGGACCGGGTACGGAACCGGGTGCGGAACCGGCTACGGGACCAGGTGTGGGACCGGGTGCGGGACCGGCTACGAGATAGGGGGGACCGTGCGGGACAACTGGACCAGGTGTGGGACAGCGGGGCCGGGTGCAGAACAACTGAGTCAGGCCCGGGACAGCGGAGCCGGGTGCGGGACCCCTGAGCTGGGTGCGGGACCGCGGGGCGGGCTGGGCGCGGGCATCACCGGGAGCGCGCATCGCCCCCTCCCCGGTACTAAGTGAGGCCCCGCGAAGTCGTGCACTGCACGGGTGTTTGGTCGTTTGGGTTGGTGCCCCGTGGCTGCGGGACAGCCCCACCGCGCTGCCGTTACCGGCCGGTACGGCGCTCCCACCACCGGCTCCTCTCTGCGGCTGCCGTCCCGCCGCAACCCCGGCCGTGCCGGGCGTGGGACCGTGCTGCCCGTGCTGACTCGCCAGTTTTGCCTCGTAGAGCGGCCTCAGCACTATGTCCGTCAGCAGCCACGAGAACCGGAAATCCCGCTCGAGCTCCGGCTCCATGAACATCCACCTCTTCCACAAGCCGGGCCACGCCGACAGCCTCCTCACCCAACTGAACCTGCTCCGCCAGCAGAACCTCTTCACCGACGTGGTGCTGCGGGCGGGGAACCAGAGCTTCCCCTGCCACCGCGCCGTCCTGGCCGCCTGCAGCCGCTACTTCAATGCCATGTTCAGCGGCGGCCTGAAAGAGAGCAGAGATGCCGAGGTCAACTTCCACGACTCCCTGCACCCCGAGGTGCTGGAGCTGCTGCTGGACTACGCTTACTCAGCCCGGGTGCTGATCAACGAGGAGAACGCGGAGTCCCTGCTGGAGGCCGGGGACATGCTGCAGTTCCAGGATATCCGGGATGCTTCGGCTGACTTTCTGGAGAAGAATCTCTACCCTGGGAATTGCCTGAACATGCTGCTGCTGTCCGATGCCCACTGCTGTGAGCGGCTGCTGGAGCTGTCCTGGAGGATGGCCTTGGCCAACTTCACCTCTCTCTGCAAGACTGAAGATTTCCTCCGACTGCCCAAAGACAAGCTGCTGGAGCTGGTGGAGAGCGAGGAGCTGGAGGTAGAGGATGAGACGCTGGTCTATGAAGCTGTTATAGGCTGGATCCGCTATGATTTGCCCCGACGCCACGAAGTTCTGCCCGAGCTGCTGCGCTCCGTCCGCCTGGCCCTGCTGCCCGAGTCCTACCTGCGGAAGCAGGTGGCCTGTGAGAAGCTGGTGACCAGCCACAAGCTGGGGGAGGAGATTGTGGCTGATGCCGTGCGATGCAAAATGAAGATCCTGCAGAACGACGGCCTGGTGACGGGGTGCTGCGCCCGGCCCCGCAAGGTCAGCCAGGCCCTGCTGCTGCTCGGGGGCCAGACCTTCATGTGCGACAAGATTTACATGCTGGACCATAAAACCAGCGAGATCATCCCTCGTGCCGACATCCCCAGCCCCCGCAAGGAGTGCAGTGCCTGCGCCATCGGCTGCAAGGTTTACATCACCGGCGGCAAGGGCTCCGAGAACGGCGCTTCCAGGGACGTCTGGGTGTACGACACCCTCCACGACGAGTGGGCCAAAGCTGCTCCCATGCTGGTGGCGCGGTTTGGCCACGGCTCCGCCGAGCTGGACCACTGCCTGTACGTGGTGGGGGGTCACACGGCCATGAGCGGCGCCTTCCCGGCTTCCCCCTCTGTGTCCCTCAAGCAAGTGGAGCACTACGACCCTCAGCTGGACAAATGGTCGCTGGTGGCTCCTCTCCGGGAAGGCGTGAGCAACGCCGCCGTGGTGGGAGCCAAGATGAAGCTGTTTGTTTTCGGGGGCACCAGCGCCAACCAGAACAAGCTGCCCAAGGTGCAGTGCTTCGACCCCTGCCAGAACCGCTGGACGGTGCCCGCCAGCTGCCCCCAGCCCTGGCGCTACACGGCCGCCGCCGTGGTGGGCAGCCACGTCATCGTCATCGGCGGGGACACGGAGTTCTCCGCCAGCTCCGCTTACCGCTTCCACAGCGACACCTTCCAGTGGTCCAAGTTTGGGGATGTCACCGCCAAGTGCATCAGCTGCCGCGCTGTCACCTCGGGTAACAGGCTCTACGTGGTGGGGGGCTACTGCGGGGCTCAGCGCTGCAAAACCCTGGACTGCTACGACCCCTCGTCCGACACCTGGAGCAGCGTCACCACGGTGCCTTACTCCCTCATCCCCACCGCCTTCGTCAGCACCTGGAAGTACCTGTCTGCCTGAGCGTGGCGAGGGACCTGCAAGGTAAATAGCTGTGGGTCAACCAGAGCTTCTCTGTATCAGGCTAAAACTTGAGGGGCAGATGGGCGTGGCTCTGGACTGGAGTTGTTCTAGAGAACAGCCTTGTGTGAACATCAGCTCCAAAATTTCCAGGCTGGTAGTGTGGGATCTAAACCCCCTGCAGGAGAGACAAGGTCTCTCTAGGTGCTGAAACGCTGCAGGGAGAAGATCAGTATAAATAACAAGACTCTCAACCTGGCATCTTGGCCTGTGCAAAGATTTTGGGGAATGCTGTGTGTGAGGATTGGGTGTCACCCCTTGGTCAGGAGGCTGGAGGAGTCGATGTTTTTGCAGGCAGGCTGTCTGCAGGAGCTGGGACAGACCCCGTGGTGCCACCGGGTCCGGCTGCTGCTTTTAGCACAGCCTCCTCCTCCTGGTGCCACGCTTAATCTGCCAGTGGCACCCAAATGTCTTGTGGGACGCCAGGGCTGTGAGCTGGTGCCAGAACAAGATTATAGCTGGGATTTAGTCCCAGAATGGTGGGTAATTGCATTTATAAGACAAGCCTTGTCTATGTATAAACACAGGGTTTCTCTGCTTCTAATTATTCCCTGGTGTCCCTTTCATGCCATTGCTTTTCTGCTGCACAGAGATTGACTTTCAACATTTGCAACTGGAATTAAACCTTTCTAAAGGCTTTTGGCAGAAACGATGCCAGTGAATCACAGACCCTGCAGGGTTTTCCTTTACTCCTTGCAAGAGTCATGCTGTCTAAATAAAATTTTTTACTGTAATAAAATATCCAGTGATACCTTTAGAAAATTTTTGGCTGTAGAGGGAAATCAGCAGGCATTGCTGGGATTTCTCTGGGATTAGAGGCCTGAGGAGTGGGGTTAGAGTTGCTGTGCTGTGGTCTCACAATGCTCTGCTCTGCACCACAGGCTTCTCACCTGATTTTGCCAAGTGCCTCGCCTGACTGAGGATCCAGATGGAACATGCAGGCAGCAGGAGCACCTCCTCCCACCTGGCAAGTCTGTGAGCTGGGTGCCAGTGTGGAGCCCATCAGCACCAGCAGGGCTCAAGGCAACTCGGTTTTGGCTTTGAATTGCTTCTGCACATCCATGCCCTTGGTCAGGCCGGGGAGGGGACAGGCACAGAGGGACCTCCTCGGGCTGACAGCTTGTGCTGTCCCTTAGAGACAGCAAACGGTTTCCAAGTTTTCTCCTAACTTGTGTGATTTCAGAGCAGGAACCAGAGGGATTATTTTGGTTTCACTGATATTAGAAAGGAGAAAGGACACTCCTGACCAGCTGCAGGACTGCACTGCTGGGACTCACAGCACCCAAGCAGTAGCCTGGAATGTCAGAACATGTGGCAGTACTTTGCCCATGGGCTGGTTCTGTACATTTATTTCTTTTTTATACAGCAGTTTTGTGTGTTTATTACTCAGCCTGGAGCTGCTTCAATAAATCTGAATAAAATCCACCATGTCCTCTGCCTTTTCTGGGTGCTTAAGGTGCAAGTTTTCCCAGCCCACACTTGGGACTGTATCTAGTAGAACAGTGAGGAGCATTCCCTGCTGCAGTCCAAATCAAGTGCTCAGATCTTCCTGTATCTTTGTAACTTGGGACTGAGGAAAGCTCGATTTCACACTGCCTTCTAGCTTTGAAGGAGACACAAATCTCTTCAAAGCTTCAAAGATTAAGGTATTCTCTGCCCTTTCCTGGTCACTCTGCACAGAGTGGGGCTTCCTCACTGTCCAAAAGAATGGGAGAAGGTGCTGCCCCTTCTGTCCCAAAGGGCTGTGTGCTCCAGCCCCTGCTCCAGGTGAGGGGAGGCAATGCCTGGGAAAGACAAGCTCTGTTAAGGGGAGGAGGTGAGACAGGAACCAGCATGGTCAGAGGAAACAGGCACCAAAGGTACAACCAACTGTCTCACCACAGAAGCATGGTTTGGGTGTGATCCATTATTTCAGAATTAAATAAATCAATGTCACAGTTCTTCTGAACTGCTTGCACAGGCAAGAGCTGGCAGGATGGGAAGGAAGGGACCTGCCCTGCTGCTGGGGGCTGGAGCAGATGCACCAGCTTCATTTCCACCCCCTTTTCTGATGCTTTTGCTATTTTCAGCCCCCAGGCTGGGTCTTTTTTCACACACCCTTGTTGTGCCTCCTCTGTGTCGCTGGCTGAGCCCAACAGGAGCTCATCAGACTGCAGGGAGAGGAGCCCCCAGCCTGCCTGGAGCACACAGGCAGCAGCAGGGAGACAGACTAGTTTTGGTGAGAAAAGGCTGTTAAGACCATGGGATCCAACCATCCAGCAGCTCCCAGCCTGGCTGTGCCTTGTGAGCGGGGAAAGTCGCAGCACAGGGCTCTGCTGGGACCAGCAGCTGTCTGGAAGTGTCTCCTCCTGTCACCCAGCCAGGAGCTGCCTCACCTTTGTTACATCTCCAGCTACTCCTGAGGGCTGGACAGAGTCCGACTGTGCTCAGCGAGTCGGAGGAGCGGAGGTTTCATTCATGGCCGTTTGAGCAGCAGCTGTTTTGTTTATGCTGCCAAGCAACAAACGCTGGCTCCCCGCCACGTCCGCCTCCCGCTCCGGGGATGGAGCAGCTTCCAACAGCACGGATCCGACTGCCTGGGCGTTATCTGAGCCAGGCTCGGGTGTTCTCAGCTGGGGGAACGAGCCCCAGCTCTGCTGCTGCAGCCTTTGCAGGGGCTGGGCATTGTTCCCTCCTTTCAATCCAACCCCCTCTCAGGGAAAACCGGCGCTCCAAGCACACCTGGGCTGGGCTGGGCTGCTCCGCTCCGCCGTGGCTCCCTGCTGCAGGCAACAAAGCCAGCAGCAAAGCCAGTCCGGGCTGCACTGCATCGGTTCATCCTCCTTCACCTGGCAGAGAGCCCCGTGCTGTCCCTCCAGCTCCACCGCCTCCTGGCAGGAACCAGCTCCCAGCTCCCGAGTACCCTGGGGAAAACGAGGGAGCTTCACTGGTGCGTGCCTGAGAAGTCCCAACAGACCTGTTTTCCCAGTTTGACATTTCCATGCATGGATCCTCTCGCTGTTTCAGTGCCAGGGCCAGAAGGTTCAGGCCAACTGAGGTGTAGGTGAAATTGGTTTAGAGGTGAATTTGGTTGCTGGAATAGGAATCCTCGTGAATTAATAGAATTAATTTAGAATCTCAGCATAGCTCAAACCTAGACCTCTCCTAGCCCAGGCCGCCACTTGGTGTCTGCACCTCCAGCTGCAGGAGTTAGACCCCAGCCCAAAGTCACATCTTTGCAAGAAGAGGCAACTCACATGGGCATCACTAGGCTCACCAATCAAAGTGTGATATCACTTTGATATCACACTTCGGGATGTTCCTCTTCTCGGTTGGAGCTTAGAAGCCACCACAGCCAGAGAAGTTTGGGATAAGACTGATCCACCTCCCTCCTGGCCACAGGACAGACAGACAGGGTTGATTTTAAGGGAATTGCTGCTTGGGTTCTTGAGTGCCTCCTGCTCTGCAGCTCCTGCTGCCAGAGCACCAAGACAGCCTTGGTGTGGCCTTTCTCCCTTCCAAGCACAGCAGTGGCTGAGAAATTCCCCTGCCTGGTTAAGATGAGATATTGATCATGGAAATGTTCTGCAGCACACCCACCTCACATCTAGCAAGGAACAGTTACAATGATCATTCATGGCAGCCCAGGAAAAACCAAGTTTTAATTACACACAGTGTGGTTTTGTTCATGACTCCCAAAGTTCCAGAAGGGAAAAGGGGCATTGCACACCTGAAATTCCCTGGCAGATCTGCATTTCATGTGTAGTCATCTGGGATGGATTCAGGTCTAGCAAGATATTGTGCTCCACACAGAGAAATGACAGCTGGAACTCTGACATGGGAGAGGCAAGTCCACACTGTGCTGTCAGCGAGTTTTCATGGTCCTGTGCACAAGGAATCATGGAATGGTTTGGGTTGGAAGGGACCTTAAAGCCCATCCAGCCCCCCCCTGCCATGGCAGGGACCCCTCCCACTGTCCCAGGCTGCTCCCAGCCCTGTCCAGCCTGGCCTTGGGCACTGCCAGGGATCCAGGGGCAGCCACAGCTGCTCTGGGCACCCTGTGCCAGGGCCTGCCCACCCTCCCAGGGAACAATTCCTTCCCAATATCCCATCTAACCCTGCCCTCTGGCAGTGGGAAGCCATTCTGTGTCCTGTCACTCCAGACCCTTGTGCAAAGTTAAGGAGCCCCAGAACAAAGTGATGCTGCCCTGTCTGAGCCTCCAGTGCCTGTGACAGTCCCAGAGCTGGGGACCCTGCGTCACATGCTCCAGCACTGCCAGCTCCAGGAGGGTTTGGCTTTTATCCTCTGCCAGATCCCATGGGCACAACAGCAGCAAACAATGTAGGACAGGCTCCACATCCCTCATCTGCTGAGGCTTGGGCTGGCCCCATCGCTGGGATGAGAAATTAAATCAGATTTGAGTCACAGGGCTGAGGAAAGGGAAAGGCAGCAAGCAGCACATTCCCACTGCTGGAGCGCATTGTGGAGCCAATATCCTTTGTGCATGTTTGTCCTCGAGCATCTGCCTCACAGATGAATCTCAGATGCACGTATGGGAACCATCAGCCTTGTCTCACCCACATGAAAGAGGGAGGTTTAGCATAAAGCTGGTCATTGCCGATGGCCTCGGCCTGATTCATCCACAGAAAGAATGTGGTTTGGGTTTCGGGTTAATTAGCTACAGATTGGAGAGAGAGACAAGGCAGGGCGGAGCTGCTGGAATATCGGTGTGAGCAAGTTACCAGCTCTGAAGGCACCGCCAGTCGTGTCCTGAAGTCACACCCTCCCTGAAATCACACCCTCCGTGTCTCACACAGGAGTGACAGCGTTATCAGAGCCACTGCCAGGCAAGGTGTTTGCAATCCCCAAGGAATGTCTGCCCTGCTCTTGTGGCAAACACTGAACACAGCAACACCTACACACCTTTGAACATGGATGGCTGCAGCAGCACCGAACTTCTAACAGATGCAAATTCTCCCCTGGATTTAAACTTGCCTCTGCTGAGCTCTGGGCTGCTGCAGCTGGGCAGTTCCCAGAGGGAATCTGTGCTGCAGGGATCCCTCTTGGCTATGTTTACCCTGGGTCTCCCTGATTCAGGCTCTTCTTGCCCTCCTGAAAACAATTCCTACAGGTCTAACATGAAAACAGCTGCACAAGAGTGCAGTGCAGCTCCTCTTAGCTTTTCTCCTAGACTCTCCCTCCCTGCTGTCCCCCACAAAACCACTTTGATTCCACTTCTTGCTGTCAAAAAATATTTAGAATTGGACATGGAGTGACTGGCCTTGCTGTGGTGACACAGACATGAGGACTGGAAGCACAGAGGCAGTGACTGATCTCCAGTGGGCACTGTGGCTTGGCTCCTGGGAGCTCCACAGATGGAAGAAAGATTTTCCTACAAAGAGCACAAGCAAAGGCTTCTACACACACTCACTCTGAGACATCATTCTCTCACATGACAGCCTGTTAGCTCCCATAAAGACCAAATTTTAAACACTGGTCTGCCCAGAAGTCTTTGATTATTTATGTATATGGAAAAGTAGAAAAAAAATTGTTTTTCCAGTGGAGTTCCAGTTTGTGTCACAACCCAGATGTCACATGCACTTCAGAGGCTGACGAGTGCTGGCTTGTTTTACTGACTGCTGCACACAAAGGCCCAGGGTCCCCCCAAAGCTGCTTTGATAAGCCACAAAGGCAGTGACAGAGCACACTGCTGGCACTGCCACCAAACCCACTCAGGGTTTTCCTTACCCCTGGCTGCAGTGCAGAATTCCGACGATAAACCTCTCCCTCCTCCTCGAGAGCGCCAATCCAAGGCCCAGTTCTCCCACTGTCTCCCTGGTTTTGCATCTGTTCTCTCTAGAAATGACTGGAGGTTACAGCTCTGGGATTTGCTTGCCAGCTGTGCCACCAGTGGGGATTTCACCAGGAAACTCAGCCTGCTGCAGCACTGGGAAGAGCAGCCCCAGCCAGAGGCTATGGGATGGTGCTGGCAGCAAGGGCTGCCAACCTGGCACGAGTTCTAGGGAGAAAGTTTCTATTTTTGTTATCCTTGTTCCAAGTGGGAACCGATACTGCCTGGGACAGAGCCAGGCATGTCTCAGGCTGGCACCATGCAAAGCACCTCCACACTAATGTAAGCAACTTAACCAAGCTCTCTCTCTCTCTCACCAGCAGAATTCAGGTGTTTGGGAGCAGCTGATCTTTCCCTCAGGTGTTCACCTCACTGCCAAGAGCTGCAGCTACCTGCATTCTGCACTGAACACCTCCTATGCTCCATCCTCTCCTTCAGAAAAGCATCACAGTTTTGCTCCTGTGGCACATTATTTCTGTCCAGGGTAGAAAATGAGAAGCACGCGAGGAGTGGCAGCTGCTTTGATCTTCATTCAAATGGAAAACACATAATTATATAGATATAAAGGCAGACAGTTTTTAAATGTTCTTTTTTTTATTGCTAGAAGTTGGTTTCAGTCCTATTGCAGCTCTGAAATCCTTCAGTGGAGAAACATTGCAATCATTGTAAAAATCATCATTTGGTGTGCTAAGATCATGTTTACAATTAATCAAGAGTGCACAATTCAACAGAATATTAACATTTAACCATCAACTTTACAAATAAAATAAAGACTACAAAGATGTTGCTACTGCAGTATCAACAGTAAAGGAAATATTTACAATGTTTACATCCTAACGAAAAAAACAAAACCAAACTCTTCCCCAACAAAATGGTCAATTTAACCATGGACCATGATTATTTATTAAATCTTTACAGTGCAAGGTGGGCCTAGAAACCAGACCTAAGACTAAAGAGCATCAAGAGAGTTCACAGCTCTGAGTGAGATGCACGCAGTTATGCCAACAGGATCTACACCCATGAGAGATCTCCTTCCGGCTACAGACAGAAATGGAATTTGAAATCAACTTTTCTAAAGTGCTCCAATTTCTTTCAGTACAAAAATATAAAAAACTGATTTATAAACATGGCACAAATGTTATGAACCAGAGCTCACACACATGCTGTTTGAAGAGGAACGTGCTGATGGTGGATGATGAAGTCGCCAGTGGTTACGAAGATGTTGGGTCTGGTCTCGAAGAGAGAGCAGGGGAAAGGCTTTGCTTTGCCTACAGCACTTGTGTAACCTGGCATGCAGATCTGTTTCCTGGTAAATGTGAGAACTGCTGGGGAAGACAACAAAATCTCCAAACTCCCTTGCATGGGGGGCACAACACATAGGGACTCCACTGAGCAGCACCGGGGAGCCTCAGCTCCCATTCCGCAGAGTTAGAAGTAAAATGAAATAAATATTTTTAACCCTTTCCTAGTTTAAGTTTCAACTCTCATTGTAAATGCAAATGACAAACACCAAGTTCCATGTATGCAGAATCATCTGACCACTACTCAGAAAGACAAAACTGCCTGCAAATTATTTAGAATGACTCCTAGCTGTGCAGGAAGGCGAGTACCTGGATGAGCAAGCGTCTCTAGGAACACCAATTCTTCTGCCTCACGCTGGGGGATGATCAGCGATCTCAATTCGTGGGACATGCCACAGCTACAATCCACAGACAGCACAGTTAAAAACTAGGGAAGCATCCACAACACACACAGGGCAGCTGTGCTCAGCACTAGTGGCCACGGAGGCATCCTCAGCCTGGAACACGGAACCTCCACATTCCAGATAGGAAGAGAAAGAGGAAGCCTCCTTAACAGCAGAGTTCAAATTGAAATCAGAACCATAGAAACAGCCTCTACATTGCAACACCACAATACTGAAGGACAAACATGCTGATAATTTTAAGGCTGTGACACCAAGCAAACATGGCGGCAGTTCAAAGCTCATGCTGGCATTTCCTCCACACCCCAGCTCAGAAAGAAGCCAAAAGGCACCTGGGAGGCACAGAATTTTGAACTGTCTAATCCTCAGAAATCACTTAAAAGGAAAGTTTTATCTGAAGTGATCAAGAAGTCCAATAGGAAGAATCTGACTCAGAATCAATAGCAGGTTACTTAGCCCAGGACACAGCAGTACTTTGCAAACTAATTTACCCAGAAGAATTACTTTTCTAGGAACAAGATTTGAGTGAAGAGTCCAAAACCAGTTCACTCAACGGGAGTGATTTGTTAATAATCTCACAGATTCAGTTTTGCACAAGTGAAGAGACCCACGATTCATTTAAAGAAAGTCATAATTCACTTGCTTCCCTCAGCCTTCTACGGATCCCCTGCCCACACTCTGGTAGCAGTGAGGTATCACAGCACCTGCTAATTCCAAAACTTTCTCCAGGATGACCCAAGTGACAGAAGACACCATCTCTGCTCAGGGTGCAAACAGGTTTCATAAAGGCAGCTGCAACCAGCAGCAGTGAGGACAGATAATGACTTCTAAGGTAATTTCTCAGTTACAGATTGAAGACCCATGTTCCAAGGAGCTTTTGGAGTTAGAACCAACAGCCTGGCCTGTCACAGGCCTGGGTCCATTTGTTAACAGCCAAAACTTATTTCAAGCACTGCTGACAAGAAGTATTAAAAAAGTTACATTTCATTTAAAATATTAAAATAAATGGGACCTCACTGCAGACTTCATTTTCCACGTCACTGTTCTATATTCAAATTCATCCATTACACAGAAGAAGAAAGCAGCCAGTGAGCTGCTCCAGCCCTTCCAACACTCCCTCCCACACTTTGGGACAGGCACAAAATAAAACTAAATAAATGTTTCCAAAAATTGTTTACAAGCACCAAAACTGACATCCCTTTCTGGCTGAGGTGATTTACTCCACTGATGCAACTTAACTCTGGGCTAAAACTCCTAAAAACCTGGCAATTTAAGGCAATGGGGGCAATTAAGTTTTCACTAGGAGTGGCCCAAACCACAGCATGAAGGAAAAACTGTGCATTCCTGCTGCTTCCCTGTGTGCTTCCAGGGGAAATTTCAGGGGACCAGAGGTGACTGGAGTCTGCACATCACCCAGTGGAAAAATCAGTGCCAGTCCTACAGAGCTGCTGGATCCCACACTGCTGCATGGATCAGGAATTACACTGATTTTAAGAATTCCTCTCCATTCCAAACTACCTTTTTGGAATGCAAAAACTGAATATGGAGTGGAACTCTGTTCTAATCACCACAGATATGGTATCCCAACAACACCAAATCAACAGTGGAACAGTCCCACTCTGTTTCCTGCTGACAATCTCTCCAGGTTCTGCAATGCTGCTGATTTACCAAGCAGTGTTTTTTGCCAAGCAAGTGTGTGCAATTTCACTTGTTGGGGGCTGGGGGAGCATCCTAAATCTGGTAATGAGCCAGACAGTTTGGAGTTTCCTCTCACTGAACTCAGTGCCACTGCCTCAGGTTGGTACCAGCACCACTCAGCTAAGAAAAAGACCCTTAAATCCAAGAACTGTTCCAGCAGGTGTGCTTGTCCCTAAGACCTAGTCAGTATTTTGCAGCTTATCTTTCCACTGACCAGTAAATTTGGGATTTTCAATTCCTTGTCTGAAGGCAATACCCCAAATTATCTTATTACTTGAAAATATAAACTGTTGTTGTTTCCTGCTGAAAATTGATAAAGTTTCTTGCACTGTAGCTACTGAAATAATTTTAAAATTCTCAAGCAAAGAGAAGTTATGGCCTTAAAGACATCATTAACATTACACAGGGCCTAATCACAGGGACAGCTCAGTGATTTGAGGAGACTGGCAAACACCACTGGATCCATTGCCATGAGACTGGATGGAGAACTGACCAGGCCTTCTAAAATCACTTTTAATCAGTTAAAGATATTTTAAAAAGCTATTCTAAATCATGTCCTGAAAGGTATTAATCCAAGATTTTAAGCTTTGAGATCCTGATTCCTTTAATTCTGTAACAATACCCTTAAACAATCTCTCCTGTGCATCATTATCTGACCAGTCACACTCAACACACACCAGAACACACATCCTTGGGTGAGGGTGGGAAAAGAATCCAAGACACAGAGTGAGAAACACAACACAAAATGACTGTGCAAATTACTACAAAGGGAAATAATGCCTTTTCAGCAGAACACTTAATGTCACCACCATTCCATGATCAAGAACTGACCCATTTCACAAGAGGTATCAAAGCTGGTTTAGCTGAAAGCAGCTAAACACAGGTTTAGCTAAGAGTATTTTTTTAGTATAATTATTTTTAATTCTAAAACCAAACAGTTCTTATTCCCTTCATTCCTAACATGATGCTGCAGAGAAGTCTCTGCAGTAACAGCAGCTTTGATATCTTCTGGTACTGGGAGTAAAGTCCCAACAAATTAACAGACAAACAAAGGATGCAGAAAACAGGATTAAACAAGACAATAAATTACTGCATTTGAACACTTCTTAGACATGTCTTCAGCAAAGAACAAAATCCAAGTCTCTAAGTTCATCCAGAACCAACTCATGAGTTTGCCTGGGAACTTGTACTGCTGTCCCCAACAGTGACAGGATCCCAGTGACGCTGGTGGCCAATGAAATGTGCATTCAGTCCAACTCTTCATCATCACTGTCAATTGTCACACGTCCAACCCTTCTCCTCCACAAGCAGGTGGAGCTCCTGTCCCTTGAAGATGCTGTCAGAAGCTCACCTTACCTTCTCTTCCACTGTACCTGGCCATGGGGCTTGTGCCACTGGGTTCACAGTGCCTGGCACACCTGGCTGGGAGGGGACTGTCTTGCTGTCACCTGGTTACCAACACACAACCCATTACTGACCTGGACCTGGGAAAACAGATTTAAAAATTTGCAGCCATTTTGGGGCCTACTACTAAAACTTTTTACATAAAAATCTGGGTGGTTCAACATCACCGACAACCATTTACAAGATGGTGCCCATGAACAGTTACATTCTCCAAAAAGAGCACATTAAAAATAAATGTCAGAATTTTAACATGCTCTGAATTGATACAGCCATGCCATGTGTCAACACACTGGAGAATTTAAAAGCAAACTGTTACTACTGTGCCCTCATTCTGAGCTGCTGGCAGAGAAGCCAACAAAGCAGGACAGTAATCCTGGTCTGGTCCTTGTTTGTAGTAACTGGGCAGGGATCAGAAGACATCCATGTCAGGTCTCCATCACGGTGCACACTGGGGCCTGAGTTCTTGAAACAGTGTGTCAGGTGATTCATCTTCAAATGAATCACTTACTTTCTTCAGTTAGAAGAAAATTACATCCTCTTTGCTGGTATCATCTTGCACATTCAACAGACTGGGCTGAGAGGGCACCAGGGGCTGAACCTGAACGTTATTGGGCTTGAAGAGGGTCGCTGAGGCTGATGAAAGTGCTTCTGGCTGAGCATCTGTGGGGCCATACAGTTCTAGAGGGAACAAAATGGGAGAAGACATATTCATGACACTGCAGAGAGCCTGGGGCACTTCCCTGGACAGGCAGGTTGGCCAAGGCATACCTGGCTGGAATGCAGTGGTCTGGCTGCTTGGGAGGGATGGACTTGCTGACCTCCTGCCTCTCAGGGCAGCCTCCTCTCGTCCAACAAGCCTGGGGGGAAGCAGCTGCTTCTGATCAACAGAGGCTGAAGAAAATATTTCATAAATTAGTATTTAAGGCAAGCAGCACTTCACAAATGTCACTACTTCATGCTGGGGCCACTGTACAGATACCTTTACACAACCAAGAAAGCTGCAAAACCACAAAGAGCTGGTCCTACTTAAATTTTCTCTTCAGCTGTTTCAGCTATGAATACTTTTCTCTTTCTTGAAACTTCTAGTTCAGTTACTGGCAGACCCTGACAATCTCAGATTTAAAACCCAGTATTATCAAGCAGAGCAGAGAGAAAAAAAATCTTTGTAGAATTCAAATAGCAAATGGCCATTTGTGCTACTTCTAACACGCAGAGCTGTGACGAACTTTTGTCTCTGCTCTCCATCTGTCTCACAGCTGCTCAGCAGCACAGCCCACTGATTCTGGTGTTACAGCCTCTCAGATTCTTAGTTTCAACAATGAAAGCAGCTCATGAAATGGCTGGATCTAAAGAACTTCTCTCTTTCAGTACACATTCCTTACATGTCACAAACCCCAAATTCAATACACAGCGTTTTGCCTCTGGTACAGAAAGTTTTGTTCCATTTTATTCTAAGATCTACACATGGGCATAACAAGCATGAAGCCCACTAATGCTCACAAGAGAATAGAGACCAATATATTTGTGGTTTATACCTTTCATATAAATTACAGAAAAACACCATTAAGTCCATTTCCACTGCAGAGACCATTATGTAAGAACTATTAAAAATAAACTGGGGAGATGTGGCATTAGAACTTTTATTGCTACCATTTGGTATGCAGGGTAAGAGGACGCAGGCTTCATTTATGTGCAAAACCACAAGCAAGTTTGCAAAGGCACTAAATTTTATGCAGGGCAGAGACAGATGTTTCTGCAATGTGCCAAAGCCACTCCCCCTGCTCTCTCTGTCAGCTTTGGCCCCGAGTCCTCTGTAGCAGTGCAGAGTGATGGACAAGCTTGCCAAGTCTGAATCCTGCACAATGCTAAAAAGAGAGTTTTGTAACTTAAAATTACAAGCCATTGCCCATAGCTGGCAGTGGGGCTACTTTAAGTGGTAGAGATAAAATGGTTTTTAGTGTGTCTGTCATTGGCAAAGATCACTGCTCCAGTATCCAGCAGTTAGAAGCAGAAATTACACCAGGACAGGGTGACTGCATTTTTACTTGCTTCTATTTGTGACAAAATTAGCCCCTTTCAACTCTACAACACACAACATGTCAATTTTGGGCTGGAGATCTGTATCTAATGACTGACTGGTGCTAAGAAAAGCACTGCATTCAATGTCACTACAACCCTGGACAGACAGCAAGAAAAGGCTAAGCCAGCCCCAAAACATTTTACTCATGTTAAAATGAGTAAAAGCACAACAGCTTTTTCTTTTTCTTTTTTTCCTTTTTTTTTTTTTTTTTTCTCTTTTTCTTTAACACTACGGTTAGACAAGAAGATTTTTACATCCAGGTTTACAACCTCTCCCCACCATTCTGTTTGCTGGAATACTCAACTCTGTTTTCAACATTATCACTTTTGGGTTATATTTCCAATTCAAATAGTATAGACATGGAACTCCTAACAGGATTTTAGGAGGTTAAGAAATTTTAACTGCAGCAAACACATCAATAACTTGTAGCATATTAATTTCTGGGTTTCATACAGAGGTTTAACTGCAGGGTTCTGTCTCCCTGTGATCCTGGTGGAGATCAGAAACTGCATTTAATCGGAATTAAAATCACACATACCTGAACTGTCTGTCCGATGAGATGCTTTGTTCTTGCCGCCTTTCTCCTTGCTTCCTTTAGTGAAGGTGGCCAGCTTGGTGGGGATCTGCTGCTGGACTGCAGCTGGTTTCTGGATCTGGTTGGTTGCACTCAGGAGATGTATTGGCACTTCGTTCTTCAGGGAGGGCCGGTTCTCCAGGGTGGTGCTGTCCCTGCGGACCAGGTCCGGCCGCTCCAGGTACTCCAGCCCCGCCACCGAGCTCACTCTCACTGAGGATTTGGAGCCAGCTGCAGATGGTTCCACCCCTTCTCCATTAAAGCTGATGGAATGACTGATCATCTGGCTCTGCAAGAGGAAAAAGGCATTCTAAGTCAAACGGGGATTTTCACCCTCTCCAGCACAAGGAGGAGAGATCACCCCCAGCCCTGAGAGCACGAAGCACTTCCTAGTGCAAAGCAGACCAGGGTAGACAAAGCCTAAAGGTTCATGGGGAACAGAAGGAAGAGCAAGAGTGTAAGTCCTTGGACACTGAAAAGAACCTCAGCAGCTCCAAACTGCTTAACAGTGCACCTAGGAAAGAGCAGACTGCATGGGGTGATGACAGAGCAGAGTGAAAGCAGGACTTTCAGAAAGTTTCAATGAACCAATTTAATAAGACCTCCAAATTTCTATTTAAAACACAAGAAATGTTTTTAGAAATCAACTGTAAAAAATGTTTGATGTAGCACAGCTTCTGCAATCACTTGCCTGCAACAGGACAGTTCCTGAATTTGAAAACTACTCCGTCAGCCACAATTGAAAATAACTTACTCTCCACTTCTATATTTTTAAAAAATCTCATTTCCAGACATCTGGGTGGAACCTCAAAGACACTGAAAAAGTGCCAAGCTCTGGTCTCTCTGAGAGTAGCCATCACCAGCTACCTCGGGTTCGAGGAGCCCAGGGACAGGCAAAGACAGGTTGGTGCTGCAGCATGTGCAACCTTCATCCGGAAGCGAGCGAGTTATTAGGAATAAAAGTGAGAAAACCAATCCCTCACCTGGCCCATTTCTGGGGAGAAGGTGCCCGACACCGTGTTCTGCTTCTTCAGCTTCTTTAGCTGATCCAGGCGCTCCCTCTCCTTCTCGACAGCTCTCTGGGCTTCCCGCAGCCTCTCCAGGTCGTGCTGATAGGCCTCCCTCTGCCTCTCCAGCTCTTCCCTGTCCTGGCTCAGCCTCTCCCGCAGCTGCCGCATCTCCTCCGCGCGCTCCTGCAGCCGCGCTTCCGTGAGTTCAAATTCCCTCTGCTGCCGGCTCCTCTCCCGCTCCAGGCGCTGCTGCTCCAGCTTCAGCTGGCTCTGGAGCTTCTGGACATTCATCAGTTCTTCCCTCTGCTTTTCAAAGTTCCGCTGCTTCTCCTGCTCCAGCAGCAGATTCCCTCGGGTGGACTGCAGCCGGTACTGCTTCTCCCGGTCTGCCATGGTGGCTCGCTGCACCTCGATGTAGCTGTCCTGCTGAGAAATCACAGCCTGGAGGGGATAAAAGTCCAGCATGAGGCACCCAGGTTCAAAAAACGTGCACAGCTAAGCAGGAGACAACAGCATCTACCAGGTGAGGTCACAGAGTCTTTTGTTCCATATCTTAATTCCAGCTCGTACAGCCCATGGTGACTGACACGACACTGAAGATGGCCAAGCTAATAAATTAGGCCTATGTGTGTCAAATTGGACATTTCTTGCACCTAGAATTGTTACCCTGAATCAAAACAGTCAAAATATTGCTGATGACAAGGTAACAGTAAAAACAACTAATTCATACACACGTGTATGAACAATGAGCAGAGAGAGCAGATAGAGCTCAAAGCAGGAAAAGAATTAAGTGAGCAGGAAAAAGGAAATAATTACTTAAGACAACAGCTCTAACACTTCCTCCAAAATACCAGGCACAGTTTCCTTGAGTCTCAGGTCTAAATTCTGCACTTAACTCCAGCTTTAGGGCATATTTTCAAGGTACTTCCTCTCCTGCATAAATTTCATCACATTTAGTGCCCAACAAATCACTTGAATAATAAAAAATGGTTTACCTGAAGACTGAAGAGCAACTGCAACAGTGTCTGTATCCTTTGGACAAGCTGAAGAGGAGGAAAAAAACATTAGGCACTTGAGCAGAGCTCTGCTTTGAGGCTTTAGACTTTTTTTTTTTACTTTTAAGCAGTGAACATAATCCACGGTATCTGTACAAAAACACACACAATGGAAGCATGGCCACCAGAATACTCTAGCACAGCAAAAGCCAATATGCAGGCACAAGGAATTTCAGTTTATTATCCTTGTGCAGATATGAATCAGTGCCCAGCAAATCTCCCTGGGATTCCAGGGAGAAGTCCTCATCATCTTCTTTTCACCTGAACTATTTAACCATCACTTCCTCCTGTGCCCCAGCACTGAATCACTGCACAGGTACAGACCTCACTGGGATTCAGAGGCCAGTTTGGCCAGTGAGCTGTTAATGTGCTGGGTTCCACAGACATTACAAACACTGAGTTTTGGAGGTGGTTTTGGTTTGATTTTACATGCTATTATTATACTTATGGCTATTTGCCATTGGATTTCTTATCAGCAGAAATAACATACCTGAGACTCTACGGTGGGCTGAAAACCAGTGCTGTCATCCAGCCTCATCCCATCACTCTGTAAGGGAGACAAAACCAACATTTGTGCTAGGGACACTCCTTGGGCACTGGCAATGCTGCCAGAAAGAGCTGGGATTGCTCCCATGCACTGAAGGACATACAATAAAAATACTGAATTCATAAGCCAAGCTGAAACAGCAGTGTGGTGATTCAAGTCTGTGTTAATAGTACAGCATCAAAAAAGCAAATGGAAAAGTGAATTATCTTGCCTCTCAAGTGCTGAGCTACCAAGTCACCCCACAAAACATCCTTAATAGAGTCAAGTAATTTTACAGACAAAGCTGTTCCAGGTCCAGCCCTGCCAGCTATGACAACTTTTAACTTTGTGAGATTTGTTCTGCACCACTATCATGATGAGGAACACAAGGAAGAGCATTTAAATCCCTCATAAGCTCAACATACAGTTTGAGATCCTTCTTCTGCATCAGAAGACGGGTCATGGAGTTGCACATCTGAACTCAGTGCAGGGCCTCTCCAGTCCCACTGCCTCTGGTCACCACCACTGTTCTTCCTGCCACCTGAAAGAGGAGTATGAGGAGCTCCCATCAGCATAGGGAGAGAAGTCACTGAGCGCCAGAGCAAGCAGAAAACATGGTGACACTGAACCAAAATGCAACTGCATGGCTTCTCCATGCTGATCCCAAGTGGAACATCAGGCAACAGTGACATATAGGGCTGCTCAAAAAAGTTTAAAAACTTGAGAAGACTGGGTTAAGATAAATAGGGAGGGTAAGTTCAAATTACATTACACTATTTTAAGTGAAGCAACCACAACGTGTGCATGAAAATAATCAGCTCCCAGAACTGCAAGTTCATGACATGGAATACTGGCCAGCAGGAATATTGCAGTCACAGCAGCACCACTGTGAGTGTGGAAGAAGGTAAGGGGAGATGGACCCCCTCTTGTAAAAAGTACATGACAGATGTATGGAGCCTTCCAGACAACAGAAAGCGTTCTAGAGATTAACAACTAGTGAATTAAGAGCCATTTGCTTTTTCAATTAATGCATGAAGCAAAAATGGAGATAAATAGTATCTGGTCTTTGCTCTTATTTCATTCATTAACTGATAAATCATCTGTGTCAAAAGGACAATTTATATTATCTACGAATTCAGCAAACCTCTAGTGACTGTGCAGATACAAAGTGGAAAAAACTGTTCATGACATAATGAAAACAGACAGCTGAATTCAAATTTTCTAGGTTTTCAGGTCAAGCTGATTTTTTTTAACAAAATTAAAGTTCTGTAGAATTGTGGCAATTACAAAGAACGGATTAAGTAATGCCCTCAGCATAACACTGAGAGCCCTACTCTGCTCTCTAGTGTTGGCATCAGGAGCAAAAGAACCAACACGCTGGAGATTTGCTCTGATCTTCCTTTTTAGAGCTTGGTGAAGCTTCCTTATATGACAGCCTCAATTCCTTGTTCTTATTCTCCATACAGTAATCACAGTAAAAAGATCAGAAAAGTGCTGAATGTTCTCTTTCTTACTTCTACGTGAAACTGAGGGACTACTGTCATATCCTCCAAAGGTCTCTGCTCTCCGAGGGAGTCCTGAGCCATCCTCAGGCTGGCAGGATGCACTGCCAAAGTGAGTGAAGATAAAGTCCTGGAGATTTTCAGCTGGGGAAGAGGAGAACATGTCAGGTAAACAGCCATGTCTATGCAGCAATACAAGTTATCATGCTAATGAATCTAAAAAACCATTTCAACCATCAAGTCCACTAAAAGTTCAGGCAGTCTGAGATGTCCTGCAGTACAGATGAATTTTCCTTTGTGAGTAGCTTTGCATGACAGGCTCTTCATATGAAGATGAGCTCTTCCTTAACTGCAAGTTAAGACTATCAAGCCTTGAGTGTTTGTTTTTTTTTTTAATAGAAACTATGTTTGGGCGTATTTTCTTTCTAAACATACTATCTTTAGACAAGCTGTTGTTAATAGATAACGTTCCTATAAATATTACATTTCAGGACTGTGTATTATTAGAGCACTCTTTTACCCTTTCTGAACAGACTCGTCCTAAGATTCCACTGGTTGATCCTTAAAAATAAAAGAATCCAAGCTGTGCACGCCTTCTACCTAAACGCACTTCACCTTTCTTGCAGATTGGTTCTGAGAACGAGGAAGCCTGAACCGTGTTACATAAAAGCATTATGTTATTACAGGATGATTTTCAGGGCCTGTACTTAGATCCTGGGTGTTTATCCCCACCCCAGCACCCGAGTGAATGCCCACACATTCCCACATTCCATTCACCTTCAGTCACTGCAGACTTCAGGATGGCCTCTCCTTGCAGATTCTCTGAGATATCCCCCCGAAGAAGCAGCCTGGCTCGGGATCCTTGGGAATGGTCTTCAAAGCCATTCACCTCAGACATTTCCAGATAAATCTGTTGCTTCTCAGTGAGACTTTGCAGAATCAGGTCATCTTTCATGTTCAAACGCTCTGAAAGAAGAAACAAATTCTGCCCTGCCTTTCTTGTCACTGTCACAGAACTGTTCAATTTGGGAGATTATCATTCATTTTATGGCTAGAGCATCAAATGCAGAGATATAATTAACAGTTAAGGAGAAAACTTATGGAGCAGACAAAGCTTATTAGACTTCTTTAGCCACTATTTCTACAGAATCTTACGCCACCTTGAAAGACTTATGAAGGAGAAACTTGATCATATCTTGATAAAGAATTAGACAGCCATAAATCACAAATAATGCTGAGAAGCAGCTTGTGGAATATATAACTAAGTCATTACCTTGAAAATCTTTTAACTTCGCAGCTCTTGCTTCAGCAAGCCTCCTCTCTGCTTCAGGTTCATTAAATGTTCCTCCTTCCTCATCAGGACAGCTGTCCAAAGGGAAAGACAGATTTATGTTTGATTTGCATATGAAATAATTTAAAACTATCTCAGGATTCAACTTGAAGCTTTTGCCTCAGTTGTGGTTTATCCTGGGTGTCAATCTTCCTCCCTTTTCCACAGTCCTGTTGCATCTGACATCAGTGAGCCTGTGTTTTGTTTTGTTTTAATAAAAGCAGAATAAAGTCTTTGACTAGTTTTTATTTCATCTTTATCAGTGGTTTCTTCCTAATGAACACAAACAGAATTACACACTGAAGCATTAAAAAGAAAGTTTAGGGAGAGTCAAATAGATTTTAAAGATAAATTTACACCTGTGAGTGCTGTGAAGAGAAGACAAGCAAGAAATTGGTCTCTTCTGCTTTCCCTCCTCCCTTACCTCTCCACAGCCCTGCGGATGTGTGCCATCCAGGAATTCCTCTCCTCTTTGGAGCTGGTGTGAATTTCATACATTTCTGGTCCTTGTAAGGAAGCACTAATTAAGAACATTGCCTTTTCCTCATTAGCTACCTCTCTCACAATCAACTTCTGCAGTGAGATAACTGGTGGCTTAGAGTCCTGTAAAACAAAATACCATTTATTGCAGTACATTATATGTGTTCTTTAGGAATTGTGTTTCCTAGCTGCCCCCTCTTCCTATTTATCCAGAGCCACCAGGAGCTCTGGATAGATAGGAATGATGTGAGATGTGTTATCTCACATCATGAGAGATAACCTCTGACCTTTATACATAACACATTTTATGTTGTCATTTTTCTACTATCAAGGAAAACATGGAATGAAGAACACACATGTCAAAAACAAGAGGTCTTGACACCTGACTGAACATCAAAGCCTGTGTCAATTTAAAGATTCTCACTGAGCCCCAGAAGTCAAGAACAGGCTCAAAAAATTTTGCTCAAAAAGAGGCAAACCCAAAATTTAAAAAAGAAAACAAAAATCTTAATGACACGTTGTGAAATGAAAGGAGAGAACAAGAGGAAGTGTTAGAGGTTTTAAGCTGACTACAGAAGAAATAAAACAGAGGTATTAGAGGGTGTCAGGCCCTGATAAAAATGGTACCAGGTGACAGGTAGTGTATTGTATAATGAGGATTAACTGGATTAGCTGTCAGCCTTTGCAGTGAAAACACATTTACAGGAGAGATATTAGTTACGAAAAACCTGTCTAGGCTTCCTACAGCATAGCTCCAACATATGCAGCCTAGAAAGTTCCTTCTCAGGATAAAGCAGCTCTTTGTGACTGCTGAACCTTCACAGAATAATCTAGAGCCATGATAAGAGAACTGAACTGTGAAGCAAACACCAGGAACACCAGCTTCTGCCAGCTTCTCTGAGCAGCTGTACTGCAATTCCAGCCACGAACAGAGGTCACTGGAAAAACAGAATCACTGAGCAGATCCATTTGCTCCCTCACTTGATTTATTTATGGAGAAGTGATATTAAATTTCAAATGAACTGTATACACACAAAGATGAAAAAAAATTGGTCAGACTCTAAGTGTAGAGCACGTTTCCAGAGGGGGAAAAAAATCCACCACACAGCACCCTGTTCTGTGCATTAGGAGAAGGGTAATTTGAAAAGCAGTTGTTTGTACAGCCCTGAGGTCACCAAAATAGCTTTTGCCATTAGAATTCAGCTCTAATGTTAATGTCTTTAAAAAAATACCTCCAAGAAAACAATTACATAAAAGAGTTTCTCTGTTACAGGTTCTACAACAGCCATCAGTGAACTAGATCAGGACAAAATGTACAAATTAACTTCTTTGAGGACACCTGTGGAAATGCCCTAGAAAAGCAAGTGAATGTTCTGGAGTGCTGCAGTAATAACATCTGCATTTAGTGCTTATTCCACGTATTTCAGGAAAGTTCTCTGCTCCTAGTAAATCTCAGGGCACTCTGACCACAGTTACCATGTCCCTAACTGAGATGGCAGATTCTTTCCCTGCACACTAAACAGAAGCAGGATTTATTTGCAGGTGTTTTTCAAAGCACAGTTCTAGCATGTGCAATGTCCCTGGATTTGTACAAAATCTCAGCCAAACAAAGTTCAGTGAAAGGGAAAGTCACAGCACAAGAAGAGAAACAGTGAAACCCATGGGAGACATGGCAGCTGCAACTGGCCAATGCAAGGAAATACTGGTTTGCACTGGGAGAGAGGGGAAAGGATTCAACAAGTACCAGAACTGCTTCAGAAAAAGTGATTCCATAATACGTGGCTGATTTATTCACTTTATTTTCCTTCTGAACCTCCTATAACAAGTATCTAATATCCCTAATTGTGTTTCTTCTGTAGTTACTGTCAGTGCATGTATTAAATAAAGAGAACAATACCTACCACGGATGCAAACGTGTATTTTTGGTCCTTTTCTTGCAAGAGCAACAGTACATCAGTGAGCAGGACTGCCAGAATATCTACAGTAACAAAAGAGACAAAAAAAAGGAAAAGAAAGTCATATTTTAAAGCAGAAAGACCAGTCCAGACTCAAAAATCACTTAACTTCTATTTCCTGCAGGCCAGGAAATAGTATGTCACCATTTGCAATACTGGGTCTGTTACTGCCTTCCACTTGGGCTGCCCCCAGCCAGGCTGCACCATGCAGAACCAGCTGATTTAAACAGAGCTCATTTAAAGCTTGAGAACACCCACACAGACATCCTACACACGGACTCCAGCACTCCAGAGGGAACAGTCTCTCTCAACAGCAGATCCTTCTGGAACTGCAGCCATTCAGAGTCCCACCTACTCCTGGCTGCACTCTCTGTGCCACTGAAGCTTCTCCTTGAACACTTGAGCAATGAAGCTGCTCAAATATTCCCTGATGGCCACTGCTTTGATTTTCTGGCAAATGCAGAATTAAGTGTCATGCGGCTGACATGACACAGGTTTTGCAAAGTGTGAAGCAGAGCTCGCACAAGATAATGCCTTTCCACAGGAGACTAAGTCAGGATGACTCAAAGCTTTGTCATCCACCTGAAGACTTCCCTCTTGAATTGGGAAGCAGATCAGCCAGATAATAAGCAAACAGCATAAGGAACTTATCATGCACCATTACAGAGATGCTTATTGGACAAGCCAAGAATAGAACAAGTGCTATTTCCTCCAATATCCTATTAAACAAGCAGGTTATTGTCATCTTATTTTATACCCAATCGATCAGTAATAAACAGTTACTAAAAAAAAAAACCAACATAAATCTTGTTTCCCAGTTGTGTTTTTGCCCTTGCTGGTGCTGTACCTTTGAGGCGCCCTGATGCAGCTTTCCAGTACAGCATCCCGTCCAGGAGAAGCCGCCTCTGGCCCATGTCATCCTTCCGGAACAAAAGGCCATTCTTGCACTTCCCAGATGATTTCAGCTCCATTTTGTGCATGATCTCCTTGAGTCGCTGCCCCTTCTCGCACTCGTTCACCATGGCATCTACGTGGGTGATGGTGTCCTTAATTAAACCAAGGGCCTGGGTCAGCTCTTCGTAATCTCTAGTTCCAGCTAAGGGAAAAGAGAAGCAGTCAGCCACATTTTCAGTTCTGGAATACAAGACAGGAGCCATCCAAATGTATTTTAGCATAAGGGTTCCATACTGGACATCTAACAGTATTTTCGAAGAGCTTAAGTTTAAAAATAAAATATAATAACCTAAAGTTCTGAAAAGCTAATGAACCAACAGGTTTAACTAGTATGGGTTTGTGGCTGAAGACTTTAAATGCTGCTCTTCTCCTCTGAGAAGAGGCTGGGAGAATTGGGATTGTTCATCCTGGAGAAGAGAAATTTCAGAGTGATCTAAGTCTGAAGGAAGCCTACAGGAAAGATGGAGAGAGACTATTTAACAAGGGCCTGGAGTAACAGAACATGGGGGAATGGCTTTAAGCTGAAGAAGGGCAGGGTTAGATCAGATACTGGGAAGAAATTCCCACCGTGAGGGTGTGGAGGCTCTGGCACAGGTTGCCCAGAGCAGCTGTGGCTGCCCCTGGATCCCTGGAAGTGTCCAAGGCCAGGCTGAATGGGGCTTGGAGAAACCTGGCATAGTGGCAGGTGTCTCTGCCCATGACAGGGGGTGGAATGAGATCAACTTCAAAGTCCCTTTCGACCCAAAACAGTCTGTGATTCTCCTGACCCTCTGAGGTGAGACTGATCTGGCATCATCAGCCAACAGAGAAGTGAGAAAGCAGGTAACAGCCTGTCTGAGGTAAGAACATGCAAAACATGGCAGAAAATGGAGCAATTGACAACTGTGAGGCTTCCAGGAACCATCCCACCTTCTGTGTTCTGAATGATCCGCTCCACCAGGACCGGGTACTTGGTGATGCGCTGGGTGACCAGGAGGATGCACTCCTGAACACCCAACCTCCTCACGATGGAACAGTTCCCAATTTTCTACAAAACAAGAAAAACTCATCACACCCACTGTGCACGGTGCTACTCTGCCTCTCCATTTACATGCTTTCTGCCCCAAAACACTTCTGCACATTAGACACAGCACCATGAAATTAGCTGCACTCTTCTACTAAAGCAAACTCCTGAGAGCATTCAAAAATTGCCTTTATTACTGGAAAATATCTTAGGTATTGTTTTCAACTACTGTTAACTAAAGGTGGAGTCAATCAGGGAAACTTCCAAATCTGAACTGACTGCCTGTTGCTAACTGATTGCCCTTTATAACAGGGTCAGACCTTAAATACATAGAAAAGTTCTGTGGCTTTAAAACCAGACCCAACCACCTACCAGTCAAATTAGATCAACAATGAAGAAATTAAGTGTGTATTTTACCACTGTATGCTCCCCAATAGCCTGACCTACTGAAATACATTCCTGTTTAGAAAGGGAGGACTGTAAAGCACCAGTTAATCTGACTGCAGGTGCAGCACACACCTGGCAGCAGGAGAACACAGTACCAAGATCTTTCTCTACAAGGACTGAAGGTACATGTTTTAAAACTCTGGTCACTTATTTAGTTCCTTGGAAGTGAAGGGCTCTCACTTTAAAGGTGCCTGGCTAAGATGAGCTGTAAGTACACAGCTGTGCTGGAAAGTTCACACAGTATCACTTACTGGTGACTGGAAAATGAGAATATTTAGGCCTCTGCAAAGCCATCTGAGATTCAGGTTACAGCTTCCACTTGGGCCATGTCTCTTCAGCCCTTCCTATTAACTGCACGTTAGAGAGTGCAGCAAACCACCCTGGAGCCAATCTTCTGGGTTTGGAAAGATGATGGTGTGAGCAAAACCTGAGTGAGAGTCCCTGCTTTTTCTACAGCAGCTCATCTACAGCATTTATCATTGATTTAATTTATTAACAAACCAATTTACTCTGATGACCACACAGCAGGACAGAACCCTGAATAGAACAAATACTCTGTTCCACAGTCCTAGGTGCTCTCAAGAGCCTGTCTCAAATATAACACTTGCTAACTGTGGTTTTGTCTCCAAAAAGCTCAAATGATCTAAAATACAAGCTCACAACCCACCAAATAATGAGAATATGCCTCTAACCCTGCTCAGTCACATTTGAGGGATCTTCAAGCACAAAACAAAGCCTAAATCAGTGAAGCATATTTTGCAGAGTCAGAATAGGAGACTTCTGGTTACTGTTTACCTTTATTAAGTTTTGGAACTTCTTATTGCTTTGGAGCAGGTCTTTGTAATGGCTAACAGCTTCATTGTGTCCACAACAGAACACACCGTATTTTTCTTTCATCCTCTCCCCATTTTCACCTGAAAACTATTTGGAAATAGAAGAATGAAAGGCATGAATCATTCAGAGTAAACCTACCTCCACTATATAAACCCCAGGTTTAACATGGTTTCTGAGACATTTCTCTTGTATTTCAATTTCTTCTGTACCAGAAATGAGAGATTTATGCAGTGTGACACGTGAGGGCTTGGAATACCACAAGATAACCAAATATTAAATTATGGTTGTAAATATGAGAATTTTTTAAAAGGATTTCTGGACCTCTGCACCTAAAAAGTCTGTGAACTGCAAAAGCTGAAGGGCAGAAAAAGTGGATAAAATTGTTGCATCCACTCCATGCCAGAATGGTGCTAAAGCAGCCATGAGTTCAAAGCATCCTGACTGTATTTTTAAAAAGATCAGAACGAAGAAGTTTGGCTTTATCTGAAGGACAGCCAAGTTTGGAATGGACACTAGGAATATGTTACTTTACTCTTGGAATAGATGAAAAATAGAACCAAACAAGTCACATATCCCACAGTATATATATGTGCATGCCCAAAGAACATTTAATGAACATTTCATGTTATTTGTGACTACATAAATTCCTTGGAGTCATGCTCCCACATTAACTGGGAAGAGAACCATAAAAACCCAGCATGAAATCAATCTTTGCATCACATAACTCTACCCTCACAGGTAGCTTTTTAGAAGCTTTATAGTGTCAACATCATTGGTAGGATTTAATTCACACCTGTTTTACCAAGAGGTCTCCAATATTCTGGATTATATAATTTCGGTCACTGCCTTCTTCCAAGGATTCCTTTCGTCTCTCCTTCAGCTGGAGGAGGAACTGCCCGTGCATCTCCAGCAGCTCATCCACACAGGGAAAGAGCTTGTTGATGACTGCATTTGAGAACTGCAGCTCCTCTCTCATGGCTTTGGAGTACACCTTCAGCATTATTTTCAGTGTCCTAACATGGTGCATTTCAGTCTGCATTAGTTCTGGGCAAGGGGAAATACAGAAATAAAATCAAAAGTCATTTATATGCAGTGTAGTGAGCAGTGAGACATAAGAGCAGGCTCTGAAAGCCATGATCTTCTTCACTACGGTCTTTGCATCACTCATGTGAAGCTCTTAAATTTGCCTTGTTAATGTCCCAACCCAGCAGTGACTGACCCTACTTATTTAAGGACATCTCCCAGTGGCAGTTGAGCTGTTCCCTAATTTTATAGCTGGGCTTTGCTGCTTACAGAGCCCTGCTGAAACCTATGGGATGCTTAAAGGCATTCACACAAGGAATGACACACATTAATGCAGGTAACAGACTCAAAAACCTTCACTCAGTTTTAGTTTTCAAGCACAAATCAAAATGGGAACAAAGAAAATTTGTTTCTGCTTTGTTTCACAACAGTGGCATTATGAAAGAGAGAAAGTTTTAAGAATAACAAATACTCTTACCATAAATGACATCTTGCCTTTTAATCACATCTTTCCTTTGTCTTTTTGCATAAGGCTGTTCCACAGCAACACTCCAAGACTCTGCCTCAAACTCATGAGCATCTGTTTCTGTTTCACTCCGGAGGGACACAGAATATGCATCTAGACCAAAAGCACATTCAATTTCAATTATTATTAAATTGTTTCTCACCATATCTCTCTTTATCATCAGTAACAATAACAAGAGCAAAACCACCTCAATGCTGCTTTCAGACCTGTGGGAGAAGTTGCATAACAATCCTGAAAAGCACAGAAATTCCATACCTTCCAGAAAAATGGAGTCTGCTGTTGAAGGTGCAAGCGAGACAACGTCATCTGAAGTCTGCTTAAATTTTATAAAGCCTGAATCTCCTTCATCCATGTCTCCTGAAATTAGCCTAAAATGGCCAAAGACATTAGACCAGAACAATTAAAATAAAAAAAAAATCCAACTTCTTTAACAAGCACCTTTCCTAAACTAATAGTGCAATTATCTTACAATAAGTAAATAAGATATCACTGTGCTCTTTAAACAGTTTAATCAATTTAGCAACTCCAACACTGAAAGACTGTAGTTTAATTAGAGCAGCATGAGCAAAGCTTGTAACTTCTGGTATGACAGTTTACAAGGACATCACCTGGTGACAAGCCACAGCCAGTTCAGAGTACAAAGGGCACTTTCACTGGGAAGGGAGGATAACCAGGGCACATCAAAAGTAAACAGCTACTTAAAACAGCAGACAGCCTTGAGTTTGCCTACTATTTTAATGAAGGTATTCAGCAATTTAAAACACTGCTGCCTCCTACACCAGTCAGCACCAGCCCAACCTAGAACAGCTGAACTCAGACGAGATCACTGAATTTCACGGCAGTTCTCGAGACAAATACATGCATGAAAATCACAATCTAGACAAAACACTCAAATACTGCACTATTTTATGCAATATCTTTTGTGACACAGGACAGAGGGACTAAAGACAAAAAGGAAAAAAAGAAAGCATTGTTCAGGGAAAAATCTTTCAGAACTAAAAGCTCAGTAAAACTCTTTTGAGCTTGAAAACACGACCCGAGTTCTTGTTTTTCTTTCCACGCTGGGGAGGTGGGGGGCAACTGAAGCCAGTGGATTAGAAGAGAAGCATTTTACTCACCCAAATTTATTAACAGCTCCAGTAGTGTTCAGTGAAGGCTGGGAATGTCCTCTTTGGGCGATAGTCATCCCGAGGTTTCGGGACAGTGCTGGGGTGCCATCCGGTCCCAGGAGAAGACTTCGGGGCTGTTCCTTCAGAGAAGTGGCTAAAGAGGCAAAAATGGAATTGGTACTCAGAAAATGAGGCGTGCACTGCAGCTCGCCTGCTCTCAGCCCTCGCTCGGAATGCGGACGGAGAACTGACAGGATCTTGGATGTCAGGAGCTCATTGTCCAAAAAAACATTCTCATTCCATTTTCTTGAAAAGGAACCACAAAAAGACAGCTCAGGGTGAGCTGGAATCGCATTGCTTCTGCCGCTGCTTTTTGAATTTGTATTCCCCATGCTCACCACTGGCTGCCCTCAGACCTGGCACAGTAAAGTGGCCCCAGAGATGCTCTGTTTTTATACTACCTGTGATCCTTCTAGAAATGTAAAGCTGCCACTTAACTTACTGTATTGGCTAAATCAGCAGGTCTGAAGTGCAGGAAATTGGTCCCTACTGTGCCCATTTAGTGTGGAAATTGCAAAGTATCTTCTCCTTTAGTAAAACACCAGAACCTACACACAATTATTCACACCCCACCGTATAAGGGCATAGAACATTTCATGGCAAACAAGAAAAATCAGAGATCACAGAAAAAAACTCACAAGTTCTTTGCAATGTTTATTGCTCACAGCGATTTATATCTGCATGCACACACACTGCACATAATAGATACCAGAGCTAAATTTAATTTTAATACTGCAGCTTTTTAATGCTTTTTAAATCTAGACAGACTGTGAACTGGAAAGATATTTGAAACTTTAATCACTATTACACAAAACGTGGAAGCCTGTAATAGACTTATAAAAAATGGATACAATTATTTAGTACTAATGTCTGTAATAAATGATAAGGAACGGGAGACAAAATACATCCTTTTAAAAAAGGAACTTCAGGGAAGTCAAAGATGAAGACTCAGCCAGACAATCTCCAGAACTGATCCCTGCCAAGGTCTGTAGCTGCCCTTTTTCAAAGAGCTTTTAAGGACATAGGAGTGGGATCTCAGGGATCCCTGAACCCAGGGCTCTGTCACTGCAGGGACAGACCCAGCTCTTCTCCCAGTCCCATGACCAGGAGGCTGCTCCAGGACCAGGGGGCTACTGCTGTAGCAGTTCAAGAGGGTCTCCAGTTCCCAGATAAGGCTTATGCATCACTTTTCTAGTAAGAACAGTGGTGTCCACCCAGCCCTAAAAGTTCCCCTTTTTCAGCCTGCCCTCCTTAGTGCACCTTCACTAATAATTTTCTCTCCCACTTCTACCTTGCTCAGCGAAGCACAGTTAAATCAAGGTATTTGCGGTTCTTCCTCTCGAACAGGTTTTTCCACATTTTTTCATATCCCATGCTCTATACCTGCTTCTCTTTCACTTCATCTTCATTGACAGAAGAATTGTTTTGGGGCTGCAGCAGAGGTTTTATCAATGACATTAAATAGAAATTATATCACCACATCTTCTCCTGCCTTTCCCAAAAGCTATTTGGGTTTGAAACCTCCTAGCTACACACACAGTACACTGTCAGTCTACAACAAACCGGGTAAACTGAGTCCTTCCATCCCCTCCAAGCCCCAAAAGAAGACAAATTAAGTACCTGAAAGATTTTCCCAGTCAGATTTCTTAAATAAAGGCTTAACAACTAATTCCCTGTGTTTCCATTTGGGGAAGTATTGAAATTATTGGCCATCAAGTCCTCTTTCTGAGCTCCACAAGCCAGGAACATGAAGTTCTGTTACACAAGGATAGGCCAGACCTAAAAATCTTCAGAGGCAAAACAAGGGGACAGGGATGGGGACACACAGCACAGTTTATACCTCTCTTAAAATGAATTTTTCTTTTACATTGAGACAGTATCTTTGGGTTTTTTCCTGGGCACTGCCGTCTGCAGGGTTATGCTGTGGCTGACAACATACAATGCCCAGGCTATTAGCTGTTCCTTTAATTTCCAGCCTCTGCTTTTGACTAAGGAAAACGAGTACTGTCTGCCTAGCAGAGCCTGCATGGCCCACAAGCCATTTTCTGAGTTCAATTAGCACTGTCTGCACACCGCTGTGCCCCACATCGATCGCTGCTCCCCTCACACAGACCAGCCCTACAGACAACTTCTCCCATTTTCATTAGCCCTTGCTTCCTATTTTAGTCTCTGCACTTTCTCCTAAATGCACAGACCCATTCTGGGTAATGCAAACAGCCACTTATCTCCTCATAACAATTATCCCCTGTGCTGCCTCTTGGGAAGAATCATTTCAGGAAGAGGACACCTTGCAATGCAAATGGTACCTGAAAACACCTGAAACACCCAGAGTGATGCTCAGACATCCAAGTCAGCTGTGTCTGACACTCACCTGTTCTGCTAATGCAGGCCTTGTAACACCTTGTAAAATTAAAATGCCATTTAATACACCTATGACTGGGATGGTCTTTTCCAGGAGCAAAAAGATATTTCAAACCCTATGCTGCAATATAGATGTTCTTTCTTCTTGTTTTTTTTTTCCTCTCAGATCCTTTTTCCTCACTTTGTTCCAACTAAGATTTATGTTCAGACCATTAGTGCTAGCTTGTCTTAGAGATTTCTAGCAACCACTAGCTGCAGGCAAGTTTTAAATAGACAATTATGAAAATCTGATGTAAAACAAAGTTCACAGTTCTAGTCTTTTCAGAGGCCAGAGAATAGACAATCAATGAAAAACGAGCTTATTGATCCCTTTTCACCATGATATTTTGAGGTTACACAGCAAGAAGGTATAAAGAAAAATAAAAAGATAAAGAGATAAAAACACACAGGAGATTGCTAGGAGCCTCTAAGCCATTCCCAATAGAAAAAAAAATGAAACCATCTTATTAAAAGAGACCTTCTCTATACTTCAATAACACACCGTGTATAGCCTTTAAAACATATTAAAGAAAAAAAAATGCAATTGAACAGATAAGCCTTGAGCACAGAAATCATTCTTTAGTACAAACCTGGGGAAATGCACTGGGGCGAACTTTGTGGAGATCCAGAAGGTCTGTGCTGCAAATCTTTCTGCTATAGGAAAAAATACAATATTCTTACACATCCAGACCAAACTTTCAGTCCAAAATGAATCAGATTTTTCCTATCCTATAGCATTAACTGTAAGTGAAGATGTTCACTGAGAATATAAAAGATTTAACACAATAACAGCTTTGATTTTTTCATGTGCCAGAAGAATGACATATAGACATTAACACTTTGTATTAAGTTCCACAAAGTATAAATCAGGCTGAAATAGAACTAAAACTGAAACTACAGCTGAATTAAAGCTATGATAATTAATTTATGAGGCAAAAGCAACCCCTACATGTTGACAATCTTCACTTACACTTTGCTGTTGTTTAGTACCTAGCAATACTGACTAAACAAATCCACCCAGTTTCAACCAAAATTCAGACTGTCCCATTTCAAATTGCATCTTTGGAAATCTTTGCTAAACTTCATCCTTCTTGGAACACTAGGATATTAAAAACCATTGAGATACAAGTTATCAAAGATGCAAATAAATTAAATAAATAATACAGGCTGTAACAAATGGCTTTTGGGGAGCTTTCCATTGGGGTTCCCATTTCTGACTGAATTCTTCACCCCGTTTTGCACCACCACTCCCTCTCTGCTCTCTTCAGGAGTGGTTTGTCAGGGCTGATTCAACCGTGAAGTTTTGGGTGGTGGTGAAGAGTGGAAATGAAACCATCAGAGCAAGTGAATTTTTCAGTTTAAAAGGGAAATTCACAATGCCCTGAGATGTTAAAAATTATATAACAAAACCCCCACAAGAACATTTCTGCTCTCAGAAGTGTTACATTCTATATCACCAATGGCTGAACACACATCCTCTAACCTCTAATTGCTCAGGTCTGAGCTGCTCTGCTCTCCATTTTCCCCCTCACAGTACTCCCTAATCTGCTATCAGCCTCTGAAATCATCAGCACTTGCGGGTTAAAACAAACCAAAACTCCCTCAAGAATTATTAGTTATAAGGAGGAGGAAATGATTTTCAAAACCAATACCAGAACAAAAACCCCCAACAGATAGACATCTATGTGAAACAACCTGTGACCTTACATGCAATCACAGGCACCACAATGACAGATAAAAAATAAACAGGATAGCAAGAGCAGGTTCATCACAGTTCCCAAATGAAATCACTTATTCTGCATTTTCCAGCTTAGAAATAATATGCAACTCTTACAACCAAATTCCCCTCCACCCCTCATGCTTTTCCATCAGCTTTGAGATGGCACAACATTGAAAGGTATCATATAATTCAATTATATTCCCCAAAAAAGTGATAGGTTTGAGCACTCAGGGTTAGTCACAGTTCTGAGGCACAGGCTAAGTAATTCACAGTACAGCAGTAAAATGTTTCACTTTATTTCCCTTCCATACATTATCATTAATTACTATAATAACAAGTTAATAACTACTCAATGCCTCAAAGATGTAGGGCAAGATTCTGTACTGATGTAAATTAAACCACTCACATAAATTAAACTTGTTATGTCAAGCCTTGTTATTATAAAAGAAGAACAAATGTTAAAGCCCACCTTGGGTCTGATGCTGCTGCATTCAGTCAGCAAACTCTTGCAGTTCTTGTGGACATTCACTGCACAATCTGAAATGCACACACACACAAAAAAAGTCTTAATTATTCTTCTTTCCTGTCGAGGGAAAGGAATAATGGCACACAAAGGATCTTAATTTTGGAAGAGGTGCAGAGCAAGCTCAGGTGTTGTGGCAAGCATCCTTGTTGTGCATGTTCTGGTCTTGATTTTGTACCAAACCCTTGAGTTTTTTCAGTAAGACTGCACCACTGCGTGCAATTCACACATGCAAGAACCAAGAGCCACTCTGGAATGCACGAGCAGTTTTCTGCCCAGCCTCCACTCCGTGGAGCACAGCTTTCCTCATCTTTGCAAAGGCCATTTCCATGTTTCTCCATCCAAAATTGATACCAATCAAGGGGGCAGCAATTCTTTGGCTCCACAGGAATAGCTGCCTTTCTGCACGGACTGTTGCTGGGAGCTGCAGTAACAACAGTAAATTAAAGATCAAAACACTCTCCAGAATCATCAGAGCATTACCAGCACCACAGCATTATCACCCTTCCAGCTGCACAAAGGAATTGTTCACAGATACAGGAACCAAAGCAGCCCTCTCACCCAAAAGCCATAAAACTATTAATAGTATAATAAAATCCAATCTCATTTTTTTCCTCCTGATAACTACTTATTGAGAAAATAGGAGGGGAACTGATAGTGCCAAATATTTTCTGCAGCCTTTCTGCCTATCTGTAAAACAAGATCCTTCATCAAAAGCAAAGCAGGACACCAACAACTCAGTAAAGGACACCAGGATTTGCCTTTTGGCAGACACCCCTGTTAAAAGGGAAATAGAGCACAACTGGAAAGACCAACACCGTATCTGCTAGAGAAAAGCCAGTTTATGTTTAAAGCACAGAGCAAAAACTACTTAAGGTCTCTTCAGAACCACCCCCGCCTGGTGCCAGGACTGGGGATCTGCTTTAAGGCTCCTGGCTAACCCAGAGAGATGCTCACTTGTGTTTTCCATAATTTCAGCAGAAGCCAGAGAACAGGACCAAAACACTTACTTGGCTTTAAACACAAATAAATGAATAAAGATATAAAAACAAGACTGAGAGAAAGACTGAGTGCACAGACCTGCAAGATGCTCGCATGTTATACAACTTCCCCAAGTGTGGGAAATGAAGAGCAGACTTCTGCTCCCAAGTGCCTGCACACACACACAAAAAAAACTCCACAAAAACTACCACCTCCCACAGCTTCTCTTATTTGGGATATTCCTACCACTACCACACCCCACGCCACAAACCAAAAGGCACCACATCTAATTTCTAATGTACGTGCCTCTGCAAATGCACTAGAAAAATGCATCAAAATTATCACTTATAAACATTTGTAGAGAATAACAAATATATTCATTATTTCAGCAATGATAAGGCCTCCACCTACCACAAGGGAATGAAGAGCTTGTGAAAAGACATGCCTCAACAACAAACAAGTAGTTGACAATGGAAATCCCTTTTCTCCTGAGACAAAGAAATGAACTGTATGACAAAAATCACCACACAAAAGGAAATAGAAAAAATTCTCCATGACGTCAGGCTGGGTTGGCTTCAAGTTCTGCTCACAGATGGGTTCCCTTCAGGGCAGAACAGGCAGCCCAATGGACGCCTGGTGTTCCTACAGCCACTACCTTCCCACAAGGTCCTGAAATCCACGTAACTCATCTAGAATTCTGTAATACAGTCATCTAGAAACATCAGATTTCAACTAGATATTCATATTCCCTGACATTTACCTATTTTCAGTGATTACATTCAGTAATTCTTTTCCTATCAATGATCAGTAAGATCACTGACCAATTCCACTTGAAAAGCTTGGGTTCCTTGTTAAGGTAATTGTAAAAGGGATCTCAAAAACATATTTCAATTTTTAAATCATGCCCTTGCTCTGTTAAAGATAACAGCTTGTGGCACTCTCAGTAGTCATTTTTCACTTAATCAGCTGACATATCTAATAGTGCTGTGTGTGACTTCACTGCTGAAAGGTTCTTTACACAACAGTGGAGAACATACTAGAAAACAGGAAAATGCTACAGAAAAGCCGCAGGAAACTGCAGCTGAATCCAAGGACCTGATTCTCCATAAGACTATTTGAAATACTTAATGATTTCAAAGTGGCATTATTTTTGCCCATATAAGAGAAATCTCAAACCTGCCAGAAGACTGTTTTATAAGCATACTTCATTTTATAAAACACGCTCCAGCTTTCCCTATTGAACACTTCTGCAGTGCTGAAGGAAGGCCACTCTAATTCAGGATGAGAAGGAGCTTTTGAATACTAGTGACTGTGGTTTCCTTTATATGCATGTAAGATTTCTGCATTTTTCTTATTACTCTGCATTCTTATTAAGCCTCTCTGAAAATGGTATCAGAGGACTGCAGGGGTGAAAAAAACAGCAAAGAGAAGAATGAGGGATATGAGGGACAGGGGACAGCAAAGAAGGGACAGGAACCTGCACATATGGAGGTTGATGTTTAAGAGCAGAGATACACAGGAAGGCTTGTTTACAGATGTAGAGAAATAACAGATCTCTCACAGGTGTATAGAAACACCAGATTTCTATCTTTTCCAGTCATCCAGAGTAAAGCAGCACCAGCAAACTCAAACTGACAAAAAATTATTTTTGCATTTACCATCAGTAGCATTTGGTCTTATTCAGATCAAGAATTCGACAAAGTCAAAAAAAAAAACAACCAACCCCCCAAAAAACAAC
>WAAE01021772.1:87731-127150 GCA_013400495.1 Nicator chloris
AGAGGCACAGATGATATTCCTGAGAAAGGCAGAGATAAAAACTCAGAGGACTGCAGCCAGGCTCTTCTTTGTCTTCTCCTCCCTCAATCACTCCCTGAACAGCAAGAAGATTTATTTGCCAGGGAAAAACAGACCCTCCAAAGGATTTCATCTTGATACAGACTATGCAGAAGGGCTGCAGCTCTGGCCAGTGCTGACAACCCCAAACAAAGTGCAAACACACCGAGATGGTCCAAGGATTTGGGTCATCTCTATTGGATGGGGACAGGAGCACCACTTCTACAGCTCAGGGTACCAGAGCAACTGAACCACACAGTGTGGAAACTGAGCAAACCCACCAGGGTTCTTCCTGGACTTTAATCAATAGGTTTGGAATTAAGGCTGAGAATTTTGGGAGCATCACATTATCCCAGATCTGCTTACTACAGGGACTGTCACTCACTTGAAGCATTTTGCAGGTGCCTGTGCCAAAGATGACCTAATGATTGACTAAAGCAAGGACCTCAACCAGCAGAGAAATATTAAAGACTAAAAGGCTCATAAACATCAGAAAAGATCCTGTTCATGACTGAGAGCAATGAATTTACTATCTGGTATAATAAAAAACCTTCCCTTATTAATGAGATGTTTTCCCAATGGCTCACAGAAAGTAATTTACAACCTAGGAGCATTTTATTGGACAGCACATTACAACACCCAAAAGCATCACCCTGTTCACAGTATGAGAGGGCAACAAACCTGGCTGGAAAGCGGCAGGGGATCAGACACTGCCAATGTCCTATAAATGTCTTCCAGAACTGGACTCCAGGACAAATCTATGACTCACCAGACATTATGAGCACTATGACCCTGACCTTTGTACTGCTCAATAAAATAACTCTTAAAAGGCCATTTGCAAACAACAACTCACAGACAAAAATGCTGTGATTAATTTAAAATTCAACTATTGACTTTCTTTATCTCAAAGATTTTTTTGTTTATTTTTTAAATGACAGATTAAAAAAAACCACTTCAAAGCAGCTAAGTTCAAATAGGGACAGATTTTAACAGTGGTTCTAATAATACAAGGAGTTCAAGGATATATTCACCACCTATAAAATCCAATCAGCTGGAGAGCCAAGGACAAAACAGCTTCCTTGTGAAATTAGTAACTTTAATATTTTTTTCCAGTTTTCAACTGTTAAATGCTTTGGGGTCAAAGAGAATCTCTTCCCTCCTTCCTCACCCTTACACCACACAGGGAACTCCTCCCTCTTGAACTGACAAAGGAAACAACCCTCATATGAATGATCAACACTGAACACAAACTCTGCATTTATACGCAGAGATGCACAACACAATGGCCAAGAAACATTTCAAACCACCACAGCATTCCAGAAAAAGCAGAGTGACTGTGATAAAACTTCTCAGGAAAGAGGAGGAGTTTCAGTGGAACATGAGGAAGTTTCTGTACTGGGTAAATCCAGGTCAGGTATCTTGAGGAACTTGGAGCAGATTTAACTCTGTCCTAGTGGCTCCAGTGGCCAGTGTTTACTTGTTTTCTCACTTGTCTAATTATGTAGAGGCAGAAACCAAAAACTGGAAGGGTGCAGGGAGATGAGATATTTCACATTCTGAAGCAGAGACAGTCCATGCCAGAGAGCAACAGCACTAAATTATCAAGTTTCAGCCTCCCTGTTAGCATTCCTCTTTGTCTCCAAAACAACCTATAATTACATGCTCACTGTATCTGGTTTTATTGTCAAAATATCCATTGGATGAAGTAGAGAGAGGAGTTGTGTGATTCCCAACAGTGCAAATTCTGGTGGCCACAGGGTTTTCTTTAGGCACAGAAACACATAAACAACCGATAGTTCTGGTTTTTAAACAATGCCAAGTAAAATCTGCATGTTATCCTAAAAGAAATAGAAGTCCCAATTCAATTCTCTCATGCCGAACCCTTCCCCCAGTCTATGATACAGAACTGAAGTAGCAACTATGACAATCATAAAAGGTATTTAAAATATTTCATAGGTAAACAGTAGGTGGAACTACAACACACAATGTCCGATGGCTCCTGTCTGAGAGCAGTGTTTCATGGATTTCTTTTAATGTGCCAAAGAGAAACTATTACTTTTATAAATTTAAACAAAAAGGGCCAAATAAAAAAGCCTCCCATGAAACTCTCTTAAGAAAGGAATGGAAAGGAACTAAGCAGCAACCCTTTTTTCTCTTGGTGGCACACCAAATCTTCAAATAATATTCAGAAATTATGCTTATTTATTAGAGCAGAAAAAGCAAATATAGTACCAGAAACATTCAGAAAGCTGTTCGTTCCAATCACTGCCTGTTTCCCTGCTCCTCCTCCAAAATCCATCACCACTCCTAGCGTTTCCTTTCAGCACACACAAGCTAAGCTGATACCATCTCCCGCTCCTCTCCCCAAGGAGCCAGAGCCGTGGAATATTTAAAATGGGTCAGTCTTCACAATTGTGGACAAACGGAAGTTTTCACCACTTTTCTCCTAACGCATTTAAGGTCTCTTCACGCACATCCCAGACTTTTCGCGCTGCTGCAGCACCAGCACATTCAGTGTGTGTAATAACCGAGAGGACGAGGTGCGGGATTTAACAATCACAAGGATGCTCAGACTGAAGCTGTGGCATAGAGAGAGACGGTTTCACACAGGCTACAGCCGCTCGCCTCCCTACCGCACACTGCAACATTTTTCACTCCTTCCGTAGTCCTTGAAAGAGCTTTCTATTGTAAACACTGCATCTTTCATGCTGCGTCCCGTCCCGCAGCTGAAGCCCTGAGCTGAAAAGGTCGGGACGGCTGTAAACCTGCGGGATTGGGGCAAAGCGAAGATCAACCCGCTGCCCCGGCCAAATGCCGGGACCCCTTGGAGCCCTCTGAGCCCTCGCTGCCCGCAAAGGGACCGGGGCCGGGCGGCCCCCGCGCCGCGGCCCCGGGGAGGGGATGCTGGTGCCCGGGGGCTCGCTAGGGCCGGGGCTCGCGGAGCCGGGGCCGGCGGGTGCGCTGACAGCCCGGTCTCTTACCGGACTCCCCGGGGAGCCGCCAGTTCCCTCTTGGTCCCGGGAGCCGCCGCCACAGCAACAGGAAACGCCCCCGTGTCCCGGAAGGAAAAATGGGGACGAGGGTGCGCCTGCGCGCCGCGGCACGGCCGGGCAGGGTCCCGGCCCCTCAGGGACAGTGCGGGGACAGCCTGAGGCTGTGCCTTTTCCTCCGAGACCGTACACGGAAACCATTAGCCCGCGCTTCCCCCTTAGGCAGAGCGCACCAACACCCGTAGCCCGCATGTTCCCCTCAGGGATGGCACATAGATACCCTTAACCCGTGTTTTCCCCTCAGGGAGGGCACACAGATACCCTTAACCCACGTTTTGCTATCAGGGAGGGCACAGGGGTACCCTTAACCCGCATTTTCCCCTCAGGGAGGGCACAAGGACATCCTTAACCCGCGTTTTCTCCTCAGGGAGCGTACACGGACACCCTTAACCCTGCACTTTTCCCACAAGGAAGGCATTGGCCACCCATATCCCGTTCTTAGCCCTCAGGGAGGGCATGAGCATCCTTAGCCCACAAGCTTCTCTCAAGAAGGGCACACAGATATCCTTAGCCCGTGTTTTCCCTTCACGGACGCCATGAGCATCCACAACCCATGCCCGCTGCCCAGGCAGAGCACACAGCCACCCTTAGCCTGTTCTTTCCCTCGGGAAGAGCCCACCCAGCCCTGACCCACGCTTTCCCCTCAGGGAGGGCACAAGCACCTTTACCCTACACTTTCCCTTCAGGGAGGGCACATGGCTACCCTTGGCCTGCGTTTTCCTTCAGGACGGGTATGACTATCCACAGCCTCCACCTTTCTTGAAGGGAGGGCACTCCTCAGGGTGGAGCGGCGCCCTCCATGACACCTTTGAACTGCTCGTTCCCCTCATGGAGGAGACTGCCACTCCAGCTGCTCCTGCCCCTCAGGGTGGGCAGAGCCTCTCATAGCTCTTGCTTTTCCCTCAGGGAGGGCACACGGTCCTTCTAGCCCCGCGCTTTCCACCAGGGAAAGCAGAGCCACCCACAACCCTCACTTTCCTTCAGGGAGGACACATGGCCACCCATAACCTGCTCCTTTATCCTGCAAGGAGGGCACAGCCCCCAACACAGGTCTCCCTCACAGAGGGCATGAGCATCCTCAACCCGTGCTTCATCCTCAGGGAGGCCACACAACCATCCATTGCCTGCTCCTTCCTCCTGCAGGGAGGGCATGGCCACCCATAGCCTGCACTTTCCCTCAGGAAGAGCACAGGGCCTCCAACCTGCATGTCCTCCTCAGGGACACCATAAGCATCCTCAGCTTGCACTTTTCCCTCAGGGAGGGCACACGGCTGCCCAGAACTCATGAATTCTCTGAGGAAAGATACATGGCCCCCCAACATGCGTTTTCCCCTAAGTGAAGGCACATAGCCACTGTTAGCCCACGCTTTTCCCTCAGGGAGGGCACACGGTCCCTTTGAGACTAAAGAGGCCCCTAACGGATTGGATGCGGCACCCCAGCGACACCTTCAGCATGGCACTTCATGTGTGTTTGCACATTGCCTGGTACTTGAAATACATAATTTATTTTTAAAAGCCCAGTGGGATTTGCCATCCCAACGTGCTGGAGTGTTTATGAACACCCTGCCAAGGCAAGGCTGCAGTGCCCGGAGGGCTGGCAGGTGCTGGCTTCCCTATCTGCCCTTCAACAGCGACTGCCTGCCCAGGCCTTTGTCAGTGATCCCTGCACAGACAAACGACAAGAGCAAAGGGGAATTATCTTCGCTAGCAGGAGATCCATGCACTGACTCATAGAACCAAACTGATTGCTGGAAAAAACACCTTTTCCCTGGCACCAAGAAGGTTTGATGTACTAGCACAAGGCTGCTGGAGTACTCAGTGCAGGCAGGAAAACTGGGAAGAGCTCATCACCCAACCTCCCCTCCTGATTTCACTCTGAGGATTTACTGATGCAAAGTTACTGATGCAAAGTTATATTTTAAATCACACATATGCTACTTGCCTGTTGAGTTTGAAAACACAACACACACAATTACAAACTTCCCTCTCAAAATCCATCCTGCAGCTCTCCCATGTTGCTTTGAAAGAACCTGCCACTGTTTGGGCCGGAGATGTGATGAAATCCTGCCATGGGGCCAATGTGATCTCTGGTTTCCACACTGCCACCTGTTTATTCAATTTCGTTTTTTATCTTCGTCTCATAATTGCAAGCTTTTCCAAAATGTTCCCTTTTGTGCTGCTTGTCTACAGGACTGAGTACACTGAGGTCCCATTTTTTTATTGGGGCCTGTCAGCACTACAAAGAAATTATCATTACATAAAGAGGTTTGGGGGTAAACAGCTGGCTGTCACTTGGTGACTGATTAATCCTTAGGCACTTCAAACTTCGTGCTTTGCTGTAATATAAAAGTAAAGCATTGCAGATTGCCCAACTGCAGCTGTCATGGAGAGAACGTGCTGTGCTTGTGCAGCCTCAGGGCATCGCCACAAAATCAGTGCAAAATCTGGCACAGCAGCCAGCTCCAAGACGCCATAGCTTAGAGCTAAGGTTTGGATTGCAAAGAAGAAAAGAGTACCAGCTGTCTAATCCTGTGTAATTCTGTAATAGCAAAAGATTTCTTGCTGAATGTGTTTTGGGTTGATTACTGTCCTTATACATTTGTCAGCTCAAGTCTACCAGATCTTGAGGTTTTATCAGGGAATGGAAGGAGCAGCATTTGGGCATATTCCAGATCAAGGTAGTACTGCCCAGACACAAAAAGAAACTGCAAAGCAGAAAAGGAGAAGCAGTGAGAATAGGATGTACTCTGGTTTCCTTTTCTAAGCCCTCTCGAGCTGGCTGAGCCAGCTCTGTGTCAGGACACTCAGCTCAGTCAGTGTTTCCTCTGCAACCAGTGCTGCAGCCGCTTTCACATTTGCTTCAGATCCTGCTCCATTGGCTCAGAACCACCTTAACCACATCCCAACGCAGCCACTCTAGTTTTGCCTCTGTTTATTTGGACTTCTGTCAGTAATAGTTTATTCCAAGTGGGACTCCCAGTACATTTATCACTGTCATCATGTTACAGCAGCCAAACCTCCTTTTCCACCCCAAAACAGAAGATTTTTGGCAGCTGTGCTGCTCTACGGAAATACAAAGTTCCAGGTTGCCTGCTGCTTTTCAGATTTCTCAGGACTCTGTGTGAGCTGTGAACAGAAATTTCAGGATAGAAAATCAAGTAATTCCTCCTTATCATAAGCCAAAACTATCCTTCACCCATTAGCTTATTGGTACTGCACTAGGAATTCAAAAGCAAAACCCTGCAGGCAGAAGTGCCAAGTGCAAGGTGAATTTCACACAAAATTTCAGGTCTAAACCAAAAGCTATTCTGGCCTCTCCTTGGCCATGGGTGGAGGATGTTTGCCTGACAAACTGCAGAAATCCATGTCCTCTCCCTTTCTCGTTTTGAGAAAGGAAATGGTTTTCAACCCTCTTTCACAATGCGCCTTAAATAAATCCTGGAGACCAGTTGTTACAGCAACCAGTTAGAGATCAGCCAGTGCACTGAGGCAGCCAGCAAGGGTCAGCCTAGGACAGGTGGACAGTCCAGCACAGCCTGTATTGTTCAGGAAGATTCAGTAAACTGAGCACCTTCTCTTAAAGAAGAGGAGTTTGTCTGAAGCCTGCCAAACTTTAGTTGCAGCCATAGGTTTCCTTGGAAGAGGATGGTCAGTCTGACACCCCTGTGGGGGCCTGAGCTCTGTCTTTCCCATGAAGTAATAAAGACTGACTGTCAACTAAAGATGTAGAAGACCCACCTCTACCCCAGTGCTCAAGCTCAAGGGAAGCAATCCTCCTTCCATCTGTATTCCACAGCATATCCCTGGCTCGCCTCCATGGCACAGCCTGCTTGGAGAGCTCTCCTCCTGTCAGGGCTTCCCTGGGACTCATCTAACTCTTGTTGCATAAACTCTGTAAGCATGTTTATAAGAGAGGATTAATTTAGGCACAGAACCTTCTCCATCCATGATAGCAAAGGCCCAAGAGGAGCTTTCTCATTTCCAGGTGAACAATAAACCTAGAGACTCACAGCTCATAGTTTACATAATGGCAGAGTTTGGGTGGCCACTGTTGTCAAGATCCCTGTGACTGCAATCATTCCTCTTTGTTTTTCATCCCTACCAGGCTCCTAACTGCACATCTGCGAGCTGCAGAGACTCTCCTGAATCTCTACTCTTGACATACAGCACAGCCTCCTTCTCCCCTGGGAGACTCTGTGTCGTGTGGGGTGGGGATAGATGGGACGAATCAGTGGGGGAGAGAAACGAGTTACCATATACCAGGCTATCCAAGCTACCCACTTTCTTCACAGCTCACACACATTTCTAACAGAACAATGGGGTTTTGTTCTGTCTTAAATGCAGAATTCCTCCTGCTGTTAGTATCTCTAATAAGAAGAGCTCTCGCTCCTCCAGCTCATCACAGCCATGGAAGTCACCAGACCTTTTGTGTCTACTGGACAGTGAAAAGACCTCAGGCTTGCAGTCATTCTCCCAGCCTTGCTCCCCCTTCAGCTTATCCCTTTCTTTAACCACCATCTTTTCCTGTGTTTTCCAGGAGCCCGTTTTGCCTTGGACCACGTGGTGGTGCTGCAGTTAAAAATACCACGGAGACAACAACAGCAACAGCAGCACCTGACCAGCGATGGGCCGAGGGCTGGCGGGGGGCCAAGGCGCGGGGATGGTCAAATGTGAGTTCACGAGGAGAAAACGAGAGGCGCAGCCAAATATCCTCACATCCTGGCAGCAGCCACGGCTCAGGCTGAGCTGACAGAGCTGCTCACACTTCGGAAAAGTAGGCCAGCTGCCCTGGCTTCGCGGTGGCCCCGGAGCTTGCTGTTCCAGAGCTCTATCAGGGACTAGTCCGGAGACCACACACTGCTCCGAGCTGCAGTAACAGGAGCTGCTGATGTCAACTACCAGCTCAGCAGCAGCTCGCAAAGGTTGCAGCTCGCAAAGGTTTCAGCCCAGCATCATCCAAATATAGGCACTCTCAGGCCATCAGCTGTCACACCACAAGTCCCAGCCCAGCTCTCACCACAGACAGGCCATTAATTTCAACGGACGTTTCAGAACCCTGCCCGATTGTTCAGCCTCAGTTCAAGCCACTGCAAAGGGAACAGTACAAAACAAGCTGTGCTGCTCTGCCACCTGTTAGCCTGGGCAGCCAAGAGCCGAAGGAGATGTCACAGAGTCCCAAACACAAACCAGTGCCTCAGCCACCTTGGAGTTTTTTTCCTGAATGTTCACAAGACAGAACACAGACTCCTCACGGAAGGGCTGGGAAACAAGGTGAGGTTACCATAGTTCATGACCAGTCCCTGTGTATTTATGATAGACAAGCCATGCTGAGCCACACTCTCATTTCAACAGCTAGCTCCAGCTCCAGATCACTGATCTCCATAGGGTTGTTCAGAGGAGAATCACTCACACTAAATGCCCTCAGAGCTCCCAAGACCATACAGAGCATAGCTCCATGCTCATGGGTATCAAGGACTGTTTGTATCAGAGTTCCCAAAACCATACAGAGCATGGCTCCATGCTCATGGGTATCAAGGACTGTTTGTATCAGAGTTCCCAAAACCATACAGAGCATGGCTCCATGCTCATGGGTATCAAGGACTGTTTGTATCCTTGCAGGTTAAGGTATTTTTGTAAAGCAGTGTGCAGGACTGCAAACAGAACCTCTGGTTTGGAGATTCCTTACACAGGAATGACAAGGCACAACTCTGCCTCCTCCCATAATATTTAGGTTCTCTCTAAATATCTGCAAAGCTCTTATTCAGCTCCCTGCTTCCTACTTTTTGCTGTGATGCCTGAAAAATGCTCACTAATAGCCAGCTCTGTGACCCTTTTCAATTTCCCTCCAGCTGCCCTGAAGGGAAAATATATGTCTCACCACACATGTCTGAGGGCAATCAGTCCCTTTATGCCCCAGAAAGGTTTTACTGACCTTAAGAGCCTCTGAGGGAGCGAGCATTGCTTGAGGGTACAGGGTGGAGAAAGAGAGCAATCCTTTCACTTCCAGAAAATTTTCTCTGCCCACAGACAATCCCTTGGGAATGAAAACATTCTTCAGCGCCCTGAGTACCTGCCCCAAAGAGGAGGGACAGGGTTTGTCAGCCAAAGCCATGCCACAGTGGATGCAGTGGGAGCACAGAGGCCCATGCACGCTGGCACTACTTAAAGCTGAAAAGCAACAGTCTCACCCATGCGTGTCCTGGGAGGCAACATTTGACTTTTTGTTAGTTAATAAAGTTTTGGATGCTCTAGAAATCCCTGTGCCCATGCACAGGGCAGATGCTGAGCTGAGACATCACTGTGGCTGTGAAAAACAGCCTAAAAGATCCAGCTACACTCAGGCAGTTGGGATATTTGTTCAGGCAAAGCAGGACTTCATGACAAAAAAAAAAAAAATTAGTAAAAGAGAAGCTGACCTAGAACCCTCCTTGGGGGAAAGGGGCAGGAAATGGTCAAGTGGCCAAAGAAAATTAGGATGAATAATTGCCAGGCAGGATTCAGAGATCATTTAGACTACTTGGAAAAACAACCAAGCCAGGCCAAGCAGAGTGATGGGGTAGAGTCAAGCCAGGCAGAGAAGTGAAGCAAGCTGGGGGGCTGGTTTAGGCAGGAGAATGGCCTGGGCTGGAGGGCAGGCAGGGAGCGCAGGCTGGGGCAGAGCCAGGCAGTGACAGCCATACTCACTCAGGCACTGCAGACCACTTTTATTCCCAAGAGGTTTGGCACACAGTGAGCAGCTGGTGCAACTGGAGAAAACCCCCGGCACGAGCTGGTGCCCATTGATATCTTTACACCTCTCTTTTGTCTCCTTTGTCTCTTTCGCCTTCTCTCTCTCCTTGAGCTGCTCTTTGTTCTTACCCTGGAAGGAGAGAAGAACAGAGCCCAGTCACAGGCCTTGCACTGCCCACATGTTCCTTTCCCCACTGGTACAAACGAGCAGAGAGCTGGTGGGCAGCAGGTACAGTGGGATGGGGGTGCTTTTCCCAAATGCCTTCCCAAGGCGTGGGCCAGTCCCTCTAGTCTAAGTGCAGTTGTGATGAAGGGCAGGACACACTTGGCTGTCCCTCTGCAGGCTCCTCCTGCCACAAAGAGTGATCCAGGCAGTCACCCAGACAAGGCACTCTTCTTACTGTGCACAACAATGCCAAGGCAGCATAAGAGCATCCAGAATGTGCCCTGGAGCAAGGAGGGTTGGAATTCAGGGATCACCTGCACTACTCCTACTTAAGGGGCCCCAGTGCATCTGCTGACCAACACAGAGGCCTCGGCTATCCAAAGCAATCCAGCTGTTCCCTATGGTCAGATCCCCTTTTCTACCTGAAGAATATAACAATTCCTTCCACAAACTCTACATCTCTCTCTCACCTTATCCTTCTGCCAGGATCCAGTGACTCGACTCCGCAGGGAACTCAGACGTCGCATCACCTTTGTGCCTTTCTCTGCTTTCTCGCTCTTCCCACTGTCCTCATTTCTGAAAGGAGACCAAAATATCTTAAAAAAGGGGAAATTCACTGACCAAGCCCAGCTTAGGGAGATCACTGATGAAGTTCATTGAAGCATTACTCTGGGACCCCAAGTGTGAGCTTTCCATCTCCTGGAGGATCTAATTTGGCAACAGCCATGTCATTTATTAATGAGACACTTGCAAATAAGGAGATGAACTTTCAAACTGTGTGTGCAGGTTTTGTTCAGTGCCACACCCCTGGCTGAATCCCTGCTGATACCAGTGTCCTGCACAGGATTAGTGGGGCAGTAGAGCTTTGATGGAGGGGACTTGAAATCAATCTGCTCTCAGAACACAAAGAGTGTGTCACCCGCTGTCTCACTTACTCATTAGACAGGAACTCAAACCAAGTGAGGTTCTGCTGGGAAGAATCACTGCCGTCTTGCACACAAGCTCTCTGCTTCACCCTGGGCAGGGAAAAGGCATCAGACACAGCAAAGAACACAAGAGAAGAACTTCTGGGTCAGCTGAAACTCTCATTTTCTAGATGAGGCAGGAACATTTTCAGAGTTACCGAGGAGGCACATGAAACACCCCTTCTCCTTGCAATTCTACCCTGGTTTCACTGGAATAAATCAGTAATTCTGGTACTCTGGGGATCTGCCTCTCAAAGGACCAAGTGTCCTTTGCCAGGTGTGTCTTAGGCAGACCTGTGACCTCCCCACACATCTCTGTCCCAGACACACTTACCCATGGTAATGCTTCAGCTCCTGAAGTACCTTCTGGACAATTAACCTACCAAGGATGGGGCAAGAGAAAAGCAAGGGATTAGAAATTATCCTTGCATATTCTGCATCCCACAAAGCCTCAGGTGCTGGTTTATGACCTACTGCTCAGCTGTGCCCCATCACGGAGTGGGATCTCCTTTGCTGTTGCATCCCCAGTAGCTCAGATACATTCAAAAATCTCCCTCCTCTCAAACCAGCCAGGACTGACAATACCTACACATGGTCTGGGGACACGTGGTCCTTCTCCAGCATCTCCAGGGCAGGGGGTTCAACACCTGGAACACAAAACGTTCTCAGCAGGGATCCTGGTTTGCCTTTGCAGAGCACCACCTAGCAATCTATGCACCTGGACCCTGTTAATCGTGCTGAGCTCCCACTCTGTCTTGGTTGGTGAGGAAGAAATGCCAGGAGCAGTTAGGGAAGGACGTTCTGCTCTCCATTTCTGTGAGGGAAGTGAAGGCTACATCACTTTTCTGTGTTATCCCTCACCTCCCCAGTCTGCATTATATTTGCTGTTGAGGGTCCTGCTTGCAGTAGGGAAGGAGCTGGTACCACCCCAGAGCCCTTCCCCATGGTAGCCAGCCTCCCCTCCGCTCCACAGGCTGTGAAATCACTACATTTTTCTCCAGGGCAATCCTCGCAGGTGGGACTTGAGTAGGGAGTGACCAATGCACTGGCCACAGGGAAGTTGTGTGGCAATGTGTCACTGGGGATGGGCTTGTCTGAGCTGAGACTGCACTGCTAGCCAGGGCCAGACTCAGAACCAGCTTGGCTTTGTATTTCAGGAGCTCCTGGGACCATGTGGAAGGGAAAGCAGAGGCTGTCCATGCTTCCGGAGGCTACAGCTCCAGTTTTTAATCTTCTTAATCACAACTTGAACCCATTTAGTGGCATACGGTTTATACCAACCTTCCACAGCTGGAACAGAAGTGTTGAAAATGTGAGGTATCTGGGGGGAGGCAACAGTCTCACAGGCTGATGGGACAGACTTGGACCTCAGTCTCTTCCCATTGCTGACACATTTCTGGAGAAGTAAAAATTCACAGAAGTCTTTGGTGCACCACGGGAGCCTCCTCACAGCTGATTCTTCACCCTTTCCCTCTTGTTTTGTCAGGGTTTGGATGCAGGACACTATTAGGCCCAGCTGTTTGTTGGCTCCAGGAAGGCTGGAGCAAGACACACTTGTGCCTGAAACCTTCTTAGGCACTTCTACTGGACACGTAGCACCATGATGCAATTGTCCTTTTAATATTAATTGAGTCTAAAGGTATTCCCCAAAGCAAAGTAGTGTGTAAGGTGTGTGTGGGTGTGTGTGTGTGTGACACTGCTGCCTTCAACTACCTGACAGAGGATTAGAGAAAAGATAGGACCAGACTCTTCTTAGAGCTGCAGTGACAGGACAAGAGGCAACAGGCACAAGGGAAGGCAAATTCCAGCTAAATGTAGGGGAAAAGAGGGCTGTACTACAGGCAACTCCCAGGGCCTTTATCCCACAAGATGGGGCAGTTTATCTGGAAAAGCCCATCCTTACTGAGATTCCTGCAGACCTCCTGGTTCCACGCTGGCATTGAAAGAGTCCAGCCTGCAGCTGACGCCTGTGTATGCTGCTTTCTGCACCCCCAGTTTGCCCTGCTGCCCCCGTGCCCAGCCCTCCACACTCACCACCTCCTGCAGGCTGGGGCTGGCCACGAGGTCTGGGCACAGCGGCTCTATCTCCACTTTGATCACTGTGCCACCCCGGCTGCTGCTCCAGGCTCCCCGTCCCCCTTTGGGCACCTGAAGGGACACGTGAGGCTGGAGGCAGGACTGGCTCCTCTTCTCCACATCATCCGGCTCTGGGTCACTGCCCAGCTCTGTGACATCCAGGCTGAACCTAATCAAGGGACAGGAAGAAGCCTCAGAGCAGACCTGAGCAGATCTGACACACGGTGCTGGGCATGGCACAGCCCCTGCAATGCCCCTGGCTGGGTGGTCCTAACAAGCTCACACAACTGGGACAAGGAGGCTCTCCCCACAGCAGGCACGTGGGAAAGGAAATGACAGGAAGAGTCAGCCTGGACACCAAGTCTTGAGCCTGTAAAAACAGCTTCTCTGGCTGCCACCAGTGAGTCCCCAGCTCCCTGGTCACCTGGGATGTTTAGTGCTGGATGGCTCACACTGATCTCTTAGCAACCCCTGAGACTGTGCAGCCACCCTGGCAGCAGCCTATCCTGTCTGCCCCAGAGCTGCTGCCCTGTCAGCTGCCATCCAGGAAAGTCTTTCTGGGCATTTAGAAGTGGCAGATGATGTTGTTTATCACACCACCACTGTGGCATCATGCCATAAATCCTGCTCCCACAGGGCCCAGCTCTGAGGAAGGAAAAAAATTATTTTCTATGAAATGAGGAGTGGACCAGCTCCCCCAGTGCCTCACAGTGTCCTGCACACCAAGTGTTGTTGCAGTGGCAACAACACAGAAGCAAAATGATGGATAAAGCTCAGTGGAAAATCTTAGTCTCTCCATGGGTTCTGTCTGCAGATCACTGTCACTTCATTCCTGCTGCCATAGACAGGCTTCAGGAAGCGTTTGCTTAGGGAACAGTGGGCTGTATTCCCCTTCCCTGGCCTCCTGCTCACACGTGCTTCATCACCCAGCGAGGGGACAGAACGTGTCCCTGACACCAACAGCCACTCCGTGCCACCGTTACTCATGTGCCTGTTACAGCATAAACTGTGAATGATCCATGGCACATGGGACAACAATAGGTCTGAGAACCAAAGTCTGAGCTTGAAAAAGGACTGCCAAGATTTCAGGCTGAGATAATTTTAGGGTACCGTATAAGGAGGAGAGATAAAAATAGTCCTTGCTGGCTTGCACCTAAATCCCAGTCAGCTGGGAGATCAATACATTTGTCAGCAGGGAAAGCATTCCTGGAGGAACCTGGAGCTCAAGGCATTCATGTGGCAGGAGCAGAGGATGGCAGGAATGCTGGGCCTGACTCTGCTCCCAGCCAGAGCTCAGCACTGTGCTACAAACACAACCTCCTCTGCAGCCACGTGGAGGGCAGAAGGCTGGAGGACAGCACAGTGCTTGCAGGCACAGGCCCCACCAAGCCAACGCATAGACAAGAAGAAAAAGGATTTGACAAAGCTCTCCTAATCCCTCTTTGATGGGAAAAATTCCCTTTAAGCCAGAGGATGGAGGTCATCTGGGCAACTGATGCTGTTCAAGACTCCCTCCAGACAGAAAAGAAAGATCCTCTTCCCAGCCCCAACACCAGGAAAAGAAGGTCTTCCTACTTCCAAGGAGACATTAAAGCCTCTTGCTGCCCTAGCACTTCCACATCCCACCCAACATGAACAGTGGGTGTCCAGCTGCTCTGGCAGATGCTGACAGGCAAGGGAGACCACCCAGCAGCATCTGGAGCTGGGGGCAGTGTGATGTTCGGCCTCACATCTCCATTGCATTGAGTACATCAAATATCACTCACAGTCCCGCCGTACCTGCGCCTGCAGTCCACGGGTGACAGAGGGCTCTCCCAGCTGTGCCTCCGGGAGGTGGACATAGATCTCACCAGCGTGGGGAAGGAATCCTGGGCCTCCTGCAGGTCCAGCTCATTGTCTGTCTCTGCAGGATGCTCAGAAGTGGTGGTACCATCATCTGGCACAGCTGCACAGGAACACAGGTGGCCTTTGTTCAGAAAACGACAGTCAGCCTCGCCGTATCGTACCGAGCAGGAAATGGGATTGGAAAAAGCAACATCCACAGACAGTTTGCTTAGAGCCCTTGGTCTCTCTTCCAATGAGCGATGGGCAGACACAGTCTGGGATCCTTGTTCTGGCTGTGCTGCTGAGTCTGGCGCTGTTTTGGCAGACGGCAGGCTCAGGAGTCCCAGATCTTTGTAATACTCCGTGCCTTGGAGAGCAGAGTCTGAGAGGAGATCCTCCGTGCTGCTGTGCAACTCTGCTGCTGGCACATCCAGCTCTGTGGAAGATGAGTCCTCCTGCAAAGGCAGCACAAATCCTGTCTGAGAGCCTCACACCAACCTTGCAAAGGGGAGGCCTCCCATGCAGAAATTGGGGTGCAGAGCAGGGCCAGACTTGCAAGTAACTTTCTAATAGTCACCGTCCCTTGCTGTCCCTCACAGCAACATAACCTTGTATTCCTTGACAATCTGGATCAGTACCACTTTCCCCCATTCCTACTCCACCACAAACCCCTCTGGACATGGTGCTGACCACCCAGTTTGCTGGCCCTGGCCTCTGCCTTGCATGGTGGTAGCAGCAGGATAGAGGACACTTGCCTTGTCTTCAGCCATGTTGGTGCAGAAGGAATCATCCTCAGCGATCAGGGATGGGAGGAAGCTTTTGGGGGTGGGATACTCCAAGGCAGGGCTGTGGTGGTCAGTGAATTCCCGTAAGCACGGCTTGCAGTCAGACCCTGCAAGACAGAGAAGGTGTCAGCAGGTAACCAGACATCTGGGAAGGATGGAAAACCAGCTGCACACCCACAGGTGACATCAGGCAGCGCTGAAATGCTCCACGTGCCCTCTGCTCCTTCACAGACAGGCAGTGCCAGGCAATCTCCAGACCACAGCAGCCTTGATCCCATAGGAACCAGGTGCAGGGATTTCCTGCGATCAGAAACCTCACCCCTCGACAGAAACCTCACCCCTGCAGCATGTGCAAGGAGACAGACCAGGCTTGCATTGTCCCAGCCAGACCCTCCTAGGGTGTCCTATGCTGCGGAGGCTTTTTCCACAGTAAAAGAATTAAGCACATTTTGATGTCTGTTATTGACATCATGGAGCTTTGAATCAGAAATCCAGGAATAAAAATACTGACGGTGGTTTTATTTTCATCCATAAGGAATAAGGGACACCTGGGTGGGTGGGTAACGAAGGATACTGGGAGGCAAATTGGTGGCTCCAGACAACACTGAATACGCAGAGCAATACCAGGAGCACATAATTCTCCTGGATCCGGATCACTCCTCTGGATTTTCCCCAGGCAGGAGTGAGAACCTGAGTGGGCATGCACCATCTGATAACTCACTGAGAAGCAAACCAAGGTCTGGATGTGTTTCGTGGTACAATAGATGGTCCAGCTGACTGAAGCACATTCCTGTGGAGCGAGACACACTGTAAACCTTAGCCACAATCCCTGAACCATGGCATGACTCATGGAGGCTTTCTATTCCTTTGAGACACACACAGCTGAGGCAAAGGGCTGAGGCAAAGGGAAAAAAGCCAGGCTGCTGGCTGGAGCACTGTGCTGGATCTCTGAAGATGCAGAGAACAACAGCAAGAGACTGTAAGCGGTCGTATCTATCCAATGGGAAAAAACAGCAGGAAACTGCTAGAAACCCATCACACTCCAAGAAAATCAAGCATAAAAACATTAATGTAAGGAAGACGTTGTTAAAAAACACACTCTTGGAAAGCTTGCATCCTGCTGTGGATTATAAAGCTACACAATTCAGCCAGGAATTGCGTGGTGCCAATTTAAAAAAGGCAGCAAACGTGAGGGAGAGTTTGGAGGTTTGTTCCTTGGATCCCGCTGCACACTGCAGATGCCAGATTTTCTGTTTTAAGGAGCATTTAGTGTGTTCAAATGTCTGTGATGGTTTCAGGAGAAGGACTATAAATAATATAGAAAGAAAATACTTCTGAAGGCATTATTTTAATTAAGGGGTTTCTAGCTACAAGACCAGGGAAAATTTGAAACAGGCTTTCTAGCAAGGGTGTAAAATTTACCTGACATGACATTTTTAATGAGTAGACCAATTCTTGCCCAGGATGTCCCTGAGCTGCATCTGCAACTGGCAGAGACTTAGTGAGCTATTAAACATCACCTTTTGCTTTCCTCAGTGCACCTGGATTCAGCTTGCAATCAAAAATCAGCATTTTGAAGTGAATATACCCTTGAACCAGCGCAGATTTTGGCATGAACTTGTAGGAAACAGCAGCTAAAGCTCTCGGTGGGCAGTGAAAATCACTGAACCCCCAAACAGGCTGAGATGATGGCTAAGGTAGAATAGACCCAAGGGGAGCAACCAGGAAGTGGGGAGCATCCCAGGGAGGCCAGGACAGACGGTGCTTCCCCTCACACAAATCCAAGGAAGGAAGAAAAAGGAGATTCCCTGCTCTCACTATTTCTTCAGCAGCAAACTACCCACAGGGAAAACAGCAAAGCCCTGGGAGGCAGCAAGAGCTGACATGGGCTGTGGCCTGACAGAGGCCAGAGCCCTGGACTGAAGGTTTAACTAAAACAAGAAGTTTTTCCTCCCAGGCAGTGTCCAGCCATCCTGCCAAGGCTACTCTGGGCCGGCACCAAACTCCATGCAGCCCTAAAGTGGATCCCTGGAACAGAGTCAGCTCCTTGGAGGCCTGGAAATATTCCCTGTGCTCTGCCTGTGCCATGCAGGGCTCAGGATTTGGCCAAGGCATAGACTGCAGTCAACAGACCCAGTCCAGACCCACCAAAGGACTTAAATCCTCCTCGGAGGCTTCAGACACTCGGTTCAACACGCGATAAATCAGAGGCGCCGTGAGCCCGGGGTCGAGGCAGCGGCACGCGGCGCACACGGCGGCAGCCCTGGGGACACCATTTTAGGCAATGTGTGAGCACCAGGCACGGCACTGCCGGGCTCCCGCTTCGGGCTGGGCTGGCACCGTGCACGCACTTGGGCAAGGGGGTGATGGAGGAGCTCGTGGGGAAAAACGCCTTCAGGCATCAGGTTGTGGGATGATGGGCAAACAAGTTCGAGCATGGAGCACACATAGGAAGGAGGCAGGTCTGGGGGCTGGGAATATCCCCATATCAATGATCAAGGTGGTCGCCAATGTGTCAGCAAGTGTGGCAAACTCTGGAGCACCTTGAGTCTCCCGTACTCTGCCCTCAAGCCTGTCTGGAAGGACCCAGGCTCCAGCGTGGTGGCAAGGGGACAGGGAATCTTGTCCCCCCAGGCTCTGGCAGACAGCAGCAGTCACCTTTCCTCAGCTGAAGCTGGAGATGGGATAACAAAATGACACTTTCAAGAACAAATGCTGTTTGCTTTAGGAAAACATTAAGCAGATTAGGTATTGCAGTTGCTTAATTCGTCTCTGGCTGGAAACCATAAAAGGTTATTGCTGCAGGGAGCAGCCTCCTCATAGGAATTCCCAGGGCAGAGCTGGAGAGGAAGCATCACTTGCTGGGGTGGGATGGTTCCTGCACTTTGCCAGAGCTTCCCATGGGTGAAACATGACAACTCTGGGCTGCTGCGTGGGGAGGAAGGAAACAGTGACAGGCATCCTTGGCATGTGACAGTCTGGGATGGTCTTAGGGGGTTTGATGCTGTGGGGACAGCAGGATCAGCTGGCTGAGCTGCTCTGGCTCAAGGAAGAAGGCTTCATGCTGTTCTAACTGTGCCCAACACCACTGGGATCCCAACAGAGATTTTCATAATTCCAGTGCAGACCTCCAGTCAAACCATCCCTCCTGTAACTGGCAGTGCTGATTTCCCTTGGACAGGTTAGTCACTGGAGCTGCACCCAGCAGTGTCACAGCAGGTGACAGCACCAGAGCAGCCAGCACTGGAACAAGCCCTGCCAGCAGTGCCCAATCCTCACCTGCCTGTCCCTTGGCTTGGTGCAGGATGCTGCATGTCCCCGAGTGACCCTGGGGCCAGGCTGGCGCTGAGAGGGGACATGTCAGAGGAAAACACGGATGTGAGCTCTGGCCACAGCAGTCACATCCTCCAACATCAAACACTGTCTGCATTCCCACTGGGGAAAGACCACACCGAACGTGGCAGGACAAAGGCACTGGGCACTTCTGCTCCATGAAACAATCCCAGGAGGAAGGAAAGACAAGAACGTCTGGGCACTTCCCAGCAGTCAGGGATAGAGACTGTTGGGAAACCGTGAAGAGCATCACAGACAAGAAATAAAAATGTTTCCATCTTCCCCTGACCCAGCCCTGCCCTCCTGGCCCCGCACCAGCTGCCCTTCACGTATCCTGTTGCGGGGTGTCCAGAGCTATAGGGAAAATCTGGAAAGCAAGTGCTGAACTCCCTGTGCCAAGATCAGCTGAAGTGCAGTCCCTTGCCTGGCATGGGCCCCTCGTGGCCAGCCCTGGCAGTGGTGGGGATTGGCTCTGGGCAGGAGCAGGGGAAGATAAGCTGTCCCACACTGTAACACAGTGTACAGAGCCGCTGCCTTATCGCTGCGCTGGGGCCGGGCTCTTGGGCACCGAGGGCAGAGGAGCAGGGAGCCAGGACTGTTCTCTGCTGTCTCTCAGCTGAAGGGTCTCAGCAGGGCTGAGGGGGTTTGCAGCCCCTCTGATTCCCTCCAAGTCACTGCAGGTTGCTGCAGTGGCTTCAGGGGGCACTGAAGGAAGGGCCCACCTGGATCAGTGAGTGCCACACTACAGAAAATCATTGTTGGAGAGGGGCTGAGTGAGACCTGAGCATTTTGTGCTCCAGCACAAGCCCCAATTGGACAAACTGCTCTGCAAGCACCTGCTGAAGGGAGCTGGCTGTACCCAGGCCCTCCCCAAAGCAGTTAGTGCTTGGGAGCACCGTGAGGCTGATTCATTTGTTAGAGAAATCAGCTCACCTGAGCCTTCCAGCCAGCCCATAACCCCCCCAGCAGGCATGGCACTGGAGAGGCTGGAGTGGGGTGTCCAGCTGGGGCTTGGGGGAACTGCTTGGGACTCACACGCATCAGAGCCTGCAGGACCCCCACTTCCTGCTCTGAATTAACCTCTCCTCAACTGGTCAGTTTGGATCTTGGTCTCCTGCACATCCACACCAGAAGAGAACTGAGAGTGGGTGGGGAATAATGAAGGAGAAAGAGGAGCAGGAGTTCTGATGCTGCAGGTAAAGGTACCCAAAAGCATCAGCCTGCAGGCAGTGTTTGCTCATAAGGACACAAGAAGTGTCTGGCTCCTCCAGGACTGCAAATGTCCTGCTTCCCGGGGCCCTCACTTCCCTCTTTCCAAGTCACGGCCCCACATGCAGAAACGAGGCCAGTTCACACCAGTTGCTGCCATTTCCCACCCCTGCTGCTGGACACAGTGAAGCCCAGCCAGGGCCACCCAAACCGCCAGGGCTCCGGACACGGGGGCTCTGCTCGTCAGCCCTCACTGAAAGACTGAAGGAATCTTTTCCCCCACATCTGCTCAAACTCTGGCCAGACAGCATGCAGAGACAGCTGTCTGCAAGCACCGGGACCTCCAGCTCACTGCCAGCCACGAAACAAACTTATTACAAAACCAAAAGGCTGATATTTAACCCATTACCCAGCTCCTGGAGGCAATTATGTGCCTTAAAAAGATGATTAAATGGAAGGAAAAGTGTTAACCACCACTTAAGGCAGTGTCCCCTGCAGGGAGGAGCGGGGGGCACCTCAAAACAAACTCTGCCAGGACCCCTGGGGTTCTTTGGTACCTGCTCAGTCCAGGACAAACTGTCCCTGCCACAGCCCAGCTCCTGCCACACGCTCAGCCCCCTGTCCCCACAGGCCATTACCTCGTTTAAAGGACCATCTCTTCTTCCAGCGCTTGGAAAACGATGGCCAGGAGTGGTTGAGCAGCGAGTCTGACATTTGGGAGCCCTGTGCAAGGTACAGCCCCGAGCAGGAGACGCCGGCACGGAGCACGGCAGAGCTCAGCGCGGTCTAAGGCAGCACTGCAGGCTGCAGCCCAGGGGCTGCCAAGGGGGGAGTGGAGAAGCCAAGTGTTTTGTCAGAAGTATCAGCTGATGGAAGCTGTAGCCAGAGAGAAATTCCTGGTCCCTGGTGTTCCCACCTGTGTGGCAGGTCAGTGACTTCCTACAGCTGGGCCTGGGATTAGTGGCCTCGGAGGACACACAGCCTCTGAGTGCTGCTGGAGGCTTGCAGACACAAACAGAAAAGAAGCTGTTAACGCACCACAGTCCCCCTGCCCTCTGCCAAAGCCTCCCTGCTGCATTCATGGCTGTGAGCATGACAGACCATCACCTTTCAGACACTTCTCACCTGGCTAAGAGTCACCTTCACCTTCAGTGAAAGGTAAGAGTTGATACTTTCAAGGACTGATGTCTTTACAAGGTGTTTATGAAGGCTCACTATTTACACTTTTTTCTCATTTTCAAGTGCTGTTGCAGAGCCTGTGCAAGGGACTGCAAGAGACCCCATCCATCCCCAACATCAGCATCATCCTGCAGCTCACAGCAAGTCCCAGTTCCCTGGCAAGAGCATTTCTCAAAGTCCTCCTCAGCTCTCCCTCACAGGGAAGCAGGTGGGAGCAATCTCAAACTGCCCCAAGAGACCCAACTCCCTGCCCTCCAAGCCCACTGCTCCCAGCTGGCACCAGCCCCACAGCCCAGACAGGCTCCAACTTTGCTCCCAACCCCTCAGTTAGGCTGCAGAAGCCAGGTTTTACCCCAGGGCAGCTGCTGGGCTCTGGGGCCAGACCAAAACTCCTGCTTGCTGTCAGCTGATGCCTGTAGCCTCACTGAGCAGAGCCCAGCCATTTTGGGAATGACCACAGGTACCACCACAGGTACCTCCACAGCTTGAAGCCCAGACTGGACTGGTGATACATAAAAGCAGGTGTCAAAAAGCATTTTTCTTGTCTGGCCACAAACCTCAAAGTGTCACGTGCCCAGTACAGCCCTCTCTACATCCCCTCTACTTCCATCTCCCTGATAACACTGGGGACTAGCCCTGGAGTGGGCAGTCCAGAGTGGAATTTGGGGGTCCGGGGCATGGACCCCTCTTGTGCACAGCCCAAACCCAGCTGTGGGCAGTGCCAGGGTGTCTTTGCAAACATTCAGCTGTGGCACAAGAGCAGCACCCAAAGGGTGCCCAGCCAGCTCAGCATTGCCCCAAAGCCCACCATGATGACATCTGGGGGTTAAATCCTGACCTCATCTCCTCCTCTTCACTCACAGCAGAGTAAAACCCCGTGTGGGCTGAGCCTCCCCAGTCCATGTTTGAATCGAAGTTCGTGCAGGAGGGAGGCTGCACCAAAGCCAGCACTGGGACTCTTGGCTTCAAGACAAGCTGCTTCCTCACAAGGCCTTGAGGAAGGTGAGCGACAACCCCGCTGTTGTGGGATGGAGCTTGTGCAGAGAGCGACTTACCCTGAGGGCTGGAGGCATCTCTGTGGCGGGTTCCTCGTGCACGCTCAGCTCTGACAGCCCCGGCTTCTTCTCCAGCTGCTGGAGCAGAGCGAGAAGCGGAGCCTCACCGGGGAAGCAGCGGCCATGAGGGCGGTTTGCTCACGGGGGCCGCTGGCTCAACCCTCTCACCGCTTCCCCTTTCCGAGGGCACAAACAAACCCACCCCTCCCATGCTGCAGGTCCCACCGCAGCGCCCCAGGGCCGCCCGCTCCCACCCTCGCGGCGCTCTGGCTCTGGAAGGGTCCAGCAAAGCCACCAGGAGGGCTGTGGACCCCGAGGCGGCCGGTGCAGGGCCCTGGGAGCTCTGAAGTCACGATGGCTGCGAGGAGCAGCTATTGCCGCAACTTCTTCCTGTTCCCTTCGGCGAAAAACCGCTGTGTGTGCCCTGAGAAGCCCGCTCGCCCAGCCCAGCCCGTGGGCTCCCTGCACCGTGGCTTGTTAGCCTCCTACACACGGCTCCTCTTAATAATTCCCTGCTCTTTGCTGTCATGGTTTGACCTTGTGGAGCAACAGGGACCCCAGAGCCCAGCAGGTCTGTCTTACACAGGGTGAAGTGACAGCACAGCACAGAAATGCCTGTACTGACGATATTCACCTGTACAGGAGAGAAACAAAGACTTCAACTCCAAGGCAGTGCCCCTGCCCTGCCCTTGGCCAGCAGACAGAGCCCCTGGCATGGTCCAGGCTTGGGGCTGTTGACACAGCTGTTCCCTCCTTCCCAACAAGCCCCGTGGGCTGAGCCACACATGCTCCTCATCCCAGAGCCCCGAGCACTCACCAGCCCCAGCCAAACCCTAATCAGAACAAGAACCACTCACACTCCAATTACTCAGAGACCGCAGCTTTGGCAGCACTTAGAATAGCAATTACCCTGTGCTCCAGGAAACCACAAGAGCAAAGAGGAATTAAGGTTTAATTTCTCTGATGTCCACAAGAGCTCGATTAGCATCAGAGATCAGGGCAGCTCCTAAACACCAGGCAGCTGCTCTGGCGGATGGGATGGCGAGTTGTCCTTGGCTCAAACAAGGACGAGCTCTTTTCCTCCTGCCACGTGCCTGACACGGCTTGGGGGGTGCCGAAGCTGAGCTGTGCAGGCAGCCTGGAAGAGTGATGAGGGATAATGGCACAAGGACTGTCCGAGGCTCAGCAGCCTCCCCACAGCATCCCAGAGAGCCCAGGGGGAAGCAAACCTCCCAGGACAGCAAGTTCAAGTTTTGTGGCTTTACTTATTTTTGCATTTTAGGATCCCCAGAGAACAAGCCTGTGCCAGAAGATGCAACTCCAAAACATCTTAAAATACCAGTCTGTTTATGATCATTCTCACAGTGAGAGAATTCTGGATAGGCTTAGAAAAAAAAGGCAGTGGTGGGGCCCTGAGTGCTGTGTCCAGTTCTGAGCCTCTCACTGGAGAGAAGGGAACAGAGCTGGGGAAAGGGCCGGAGAGTGAGTCCTGTGGGGGAGCTAGGGGAGCTCAGCCGGGAGAAAAGGAGGCTCAGGGGGATCTTCAGGCTCTGCACAACTCCCTGACAGGAGGGGGCAGCCCTCACCTCGCTGGTGCAGCTGATCAGGATGGGAATCTTGGCTCTGGTCAAACAAGATCCAGTTGAAGCTAGAAACACCCCCAGAGGGGCCGGGGCAGGACAGGAGGCCCCTGGTGCAGACGCGGTTACAGCAGCTCCACCACAGCACAGGGGTGCGGCTGATCCTCGGCCTTTGATGCTTTAAAAGCGGCAGTGAGGAGTCTGTCCCCTCCAAGGAGGGAACACCTGCTCCACGCCCAGGAAATAACAGAATTACATCGCAGAGCCACAGCTCTCGATGCTCCAGAAGGAATCCTGCCACCAAAGTTCACCCGATGGCATCACCCCAGAGCCCCGAGGGGAGGACAGGGATCCCCAGGGCCACCAGGTAGAGGAGTTCCACTGGCTTCACACTACAAGCCTACAGTTGGTTGAGCTGTGGGTTTTGGTTTCTTCCTTAACACCACTTATTTTGCAACTTATTCCAACGTACAAATTTAGTGCTTTCTCCACAGCAAAGCAGCCTTCAGTGCTGCATAGACAGCAGACACAAAATGAATGGTTATTCTTGGATAATTTATTCAGAATTTTAATATAAACAGTTAATTGTTCAATATTCTGACACACAGCAAGGATTTTTTTTTTGTTTACTATTCAAAGATTTTATGTACATGTCACTGCTTGGCTCTTAGATATGAAAACACTGAAAAAATAAATTGGGGAAAAGGTTTTTCTCTTTTTTCTTCCTTTAAAAAAAATCATGGCACATTTGATCCTTTATTTCAAACAAGAGGTATCTGCAGTACTATTTGTATTCTGGAACCTTAGATATGCAGGGCGAGAGGTGGGAGCAGCAAGAATGAAAAAAAATAAAAACCCCAAGACTTCACAGAACATCACCTAACATGTAACTGAAACTATCTGTGGTTTATTTAAGTGAAGCAGAGAGCATTTGCTTTGGGCTGTGTTGGATGAAGCTGATGTCCAGTTCCCCCATCCATGAGAGTCCTCAAATACAAACCAGTTTTGATACATCGAGAATAAAATCATTCCCCTAACTAAAGCAAAAGGTAATGCTTTTCCTGCTTAAATAACACTCTACCTCTGCAGATTTACAAGTGGCCTTTCTAAAATTCTCCATCAGTTTTCACGGGACTCGGTTATGGGAAAAGACTTGGAAGTGAGGATGGTGGAAGTGTTGGAATGCTGCTGGGAGAGTCTGGATTTTGAGAGCTTTGGTGTCGAGTCCAGCTCAGAGCTCTCAGGTAAAGAGCCCTCAGCTCAAGATTTACTGGTGCTGCTGGGACTGACCAGGGGCTGGGGCTCAGCTAAGCAAGAGCCCACATTTCACCTCCAATGATGGCTCCTCTTTAGCTGCCAGGACTATTCCAGGTCCTCCCAGCCACCAGACCCTGTTCCCAAGGGATCTTTCTGGGCTGAGAAAGGAAATTATTTAACACCAGCAGTTGGAACACTGGAGTGGGTACAAAACCACTACCAGGAACAGAATTTCTGGTCGATTGCAAATCTGTTGGCAAAAAAATAACAACACCATAGGAGTTAATACTAACTTTATTATACAATATTTAAAAAGTCATTTCTCTACCTGTCCCCTTACAGCTTGCATTGTGCTGCAGTGAATTTGCCCAAACTGCAAGAATAAGTGCTTCCTTCCAAGAAGGACAAGCAAATTAATTTTAAAAAGAAATACACATTTAATGACAGCAGATTTGCTAAGAACAGTAACTTTAGAGTTGCTTTTCAACAGTCAGGTTCCTCCAAAAGTCAGCTAGATGATTGGCTTCACTCTTGTGATGCTCCTAACGAGGCTGAACACGTCAAGGCTTTACACCGACACTCACGGACAGAATCCAAGCAAGAGGGAACACAGAGCCAAGCAGAAGGTAATAAAAAGGCCAAATTCCATTAAGTTCATACAAATACCAAACTAATCTTATGTTGAATTTCACGAAGTAACTATGTCTTGATTCCAACCCATTCAGCAGTTCCTTTCCCTGGACCACAGGACACTCCGAGGGACGGCGGCTCTTTGGGCAGGGCCGGGGTTCCTGCGAGTCCCCGGCTCCGAGAGGATCACAGGGTTCATCTGCAGTTCCGAGCTCCCTCCAGGCTCGGAGCCAATCCCACACGGATCACGGGAGCACCTGGCACAGCCTTGACAGTAAGGTTCTATGGCACAACGATATTTTATGTTCTGGCTTGTAAAACAAGGTTCCAGTCTTGGTGGCAGGAAGGGCCCGGGACACCTCAGGGTCCATCTTCGTGTCACAGTGGCTTTGAGAGGGGACTGCCTCCCTCCCTCCCTCCTCTAAAGCAGAGGCTCAGCACCCTTCTCACTCCTGTCATTTCCTATTTGCCTTCAGCACAGTCAGCTCAGTAACACAAGAAACGACTTTGAGATTTTTTTTTTTTTTCCAAAGAGATACCAACACTATAGCCAACAGACTAAAATTAAGCAAAGTGTCCCATCGCTATAATACAAATTTAGGAGGAAAAAGATAAACTACCCATAAATTAAGAGTACCCTTTAGCAACCTAAAAGCAGCCTCTTCATACCCACACAGCTGCTTTACCATCATCGCTGCAGCGTGGTCTAGTTCCCATCACCTTTCCCAACCCAGTGCTGGCACAGAGTTTATGTCTGAGCTCTTCTATTTTACAACACAATAGAGTATTTACAAGCAGCCAAGACAGACACGTTCCTAACCCAGCAGCCAAGCTTTGCAGTGCTGCGCTGGCCCGCGAGAGAAGTTCCAGATTGGCAAGAGCCGTTCAGGAAGTGGCAATCGAGTTTAATGTGGAAACCTTTCTGAGAAACCTCTCCAGCCTCTCACTTCAGACGTTTTCTCAGTGAAAGCTCAGCAGAGCTCAGCTTCTTGCTCCTCCTGATTCACCAGAGTGGATTTCTGGCTACGTGGTGGTGCCAGACTGTGCCCAGGAGGCTCTGGCTGCTCCTGGACAGGCTGAGGGGTCTGTCCTGCTGCCCTGTGCTGTGAGCAGGGCATTCTCTGCCCACAAAGGGCAGGAGCCAACCCTCCAACAAACACTAATGCAAGGAAAGAATGATCTTCCCACTGCTGGCTGCCCTTCTCCAGCCATCCCACCTGCTGTCCTGCACCAGTGTTTGGTTCCTCCTGAGCAGCAGCAGCAGCAGCAGCACTGTGCTTCCACTGCAGCTGGGGAATTCTGCCCCACAAGGATGTGGCCAGAGCAAAGAGCAGCAGCTCCCACAAGGAAGGCCCAGCACAGCAGCCCTGCCTGGGCTGGGGTCCCTGGCAACACTCCAGATGTTTCAGTAACACTTGAGTCTCCACTTGCAGGAATTCTCTGAGCAGGAATCAGCGAGATCCAAGTGAGACATTCGGGCATCCCCAGGGTGAGGATCTTCCAGCAGCAGAGACCAAAGTGTCAGCTGTAAGCCAAGGAAGGATTTTCCAGCAGTGAGAGCTGGGTTTTGCGGGTGATGTTCATTTATTCTTCCTAATTCTACAGCTGAGTGTGATCTGTAACAGCCACGAGCAGCAACCACTAGTGTTATTTGTTTTACAGAGGAGAAACATGATACCCTCCCCACTGGTACCTTCCCTCCCCCTGGGCACAAGGTAGGAAGGATGAGTAACCTTCACACAGTGCAGGGTACAAACAACTGCTCTGTTCGGTGCAGGGTGAAGGTGACACTGAGCCATGGGAGGGGACTGCCTGTCCATGGAGCAGCACACACTCCCTGGCTCGGCCATCAGAGTGTTCAAACCATGTGTACTCACAGGGCCAACCAGTATCAACCACGTGGAAAAGCCAGACCCAATACGAGGTTCCAATGTTCCTTCAGGTAAAAGATCTTCTATTCCCACAGTTATGATCACTGCCATTGGAAATGTTATCACAGCAAGGGTGTGCTGGGAAAGGTTTGTTTCAGGAGGTCAGTGGCAGGACCTTGGGTCACCTGTGCACAGCAAGAAGAGCAGTGACTGAGCCCTCCCAATGCAACCCCAACAGCAAGGGCTGGCCCCAGTCCCTGCTCCACGCTGGCACGTGCTGATCCAGGAGGAAGCAGCCTGCTCCTTTTAGGTCATGAGTTCACTAAAGTCCAAACATTTAAATGGCTTTTTTTTTTTTTTAAATCACAACAGAACTAAGGGATGAGATCAGATCCAAATTTGTAAATGGGTTCATTGGCCACTACTGTTCAGATTAGGGATCAACAGTGACGAGCCATTCCCCTTCCCATTCCCTTCATGAATGGTCCCTGGTATTGGAATCAGCTGATACTGATTTTCCCCGATCCACAATAGGTCCAGACCAGAATATTTAAACAGGTTTAGAGGTGCGTAGTATTAAAAAATATCCTTAAGAAATACTGAGGTAGACTGCACCAGAACAGGACAAAAATAATCCTACCACATCCACTTGCCAAGATTTTGCGGATACAAATTTACATGTTCTGTGTGTTTAAGAAAACAAATTGTTTGTTGCTTTTTTTTTTACAGTGTTTTATATATTAAAATAAATAAAAAATTCTATTAAGAAAAACTTCTCTTCCTTAGAAAAGTGTGAGAATATGTCTTCTTTCCTGCAGTGTAGTATAGAGCTGCTAAACAGTTACGACTTTGTAAAGCAGAAGAAATGTAAACGAGGCCTTTTGAAATCCAAAGGTTCTCACCCATGTCTGGACTGTGTTTTCCACCCAAATTTGTGGAGCAATCTGTACCCTCCACCTGGGCTGAACCAATCAGCCTCCAGCAGCAAAGGGCCCAACAGCCCCCAGTGCTGCCCAGAGTCTGTCGTGCCCCCTTTTATGACTCTGGAAGTGCTGTTTTGGCCAGAAGCAGCTGGGGGCAGAGGGTCCCAGAAGCAGCTGCACCCCGGGTGTGGGCTCGGAGAGCTCTTCCCCAGGGACTGCAGCCCCTCTGCCTCGCCCACAGCAGCAGCACTGCCCGGGCTGGAGTCACAGCCCAGCCCATGTTCCTGCTCGCCCAACCCAGAGCACCTCGCTTTCTCCTGGCAGAGAGCAAAAACAGATCTTGGACTTCTTCAGGAGGAGAAGTGAAGGACTGAGCATCTCTCCCTGCTGTTCAAGCACCTCCTGCATGACACATCCCATCATCTTCCTTCCCTGCTCCCGCGCTGCTCCCGCCAGCTCCGCGCTGGTTTCACCAGCCCCGGGTGAGTTTCACCCTCACTCTCCAACATCAGGTGCCCACCAGCTCTGTCTTTGCAAAGAGCAGCACAACAAAGCACGGTCCTGACGGCGAGCGCTGACATCCCGACGAGCCGGGAGTTCTGCAGCGGGAATCTCGGGGAACACGAGGCTGGAGGCCTGGGAGCAGCAGAGAGGCAGCAAACCTCGGTCACCTCCGGCGTGCAGAGCCCAGAGCTTTGTGCTCCCCCCTTCAGTGTCCCTTCCTCAGCTCCAGTTCGTGCTCGTCTTCTCTCTCCGGCTGCATCTGCACCACAGAAGGCAAAGCGAGGGGCAGAGGAGGAGCAGGACTCGAGGCCAGAATGTTCTGTGTCCTTCAGCTCCCAACACCCAAGATGGGGCTTCGACTGGAGCCAGCTGACTGTGTTGTATAAATCATGAAAATATTACAAAGCCTTGTCAAGTATGAACTGAACATGTGCTTCATCGCTCCTGCAAGGCTAAAATTAGTTCATTCTGAAATCTTTGGACCACTTTAAGACCAAACAATCCCCCAAAACTCTTTCCCGCCCCAAAAGGATCATAAACAGTCAATAATTTATATGAAGTTAAAATTTAAACTAAAGACATCTTTAAATATGTTACAACAAACAATATATATACTCAATGCTGTAAGGACAGAAAACTCCGTGTCTCAGGTCAGGGGACTCCTACTTCGTTTGGTCTTGAAAGTACCCACAAATCTCAGAGTTCTGCTCATTTAGCTCCCAGCACGTTTTCCTCACTTGTGAATGAGAGAAAACCTGCTCCCAAGAGTCCTCAGTATAAAAAATAATCTGTTTAGGATTCAGTCCCTCCAGGGAAATGGGGAAAAAAGATAAGTACACACTTCCAAGAAGAGGAAAGCTCCTGTGAGAACAGAGAATCATAGAGTATGCTGAGTTGGAAGGGACCCACCAGGATCATCCAATCCAACTCCTGGCCCTGTGCAGGACACCCCGAGAATCCCACCATGTGCCTGAAAGCTCTGTAAGTTGTGTACAAAACCAGAAGTGTCTCTTTTGGTGCAGGGTGCACCCCACGTTGATACTGCACACACGCACACACACGCCCACACACGCACCCCGGGGCTTTCACCCCTTGAAAACAAAGTATGAAAGCAGCAGCTATTGGTCAATCTGAGGATCTGGCGCGTCCGACCGATCTGCTGAATCCTTCAGCTGTAGTGGAGAGCCTGCCTGAAAGCCTGGAATTCTACTGGAAATGCTCTTGTTCCACGCTGCTGGGCTGGAGCTCAGGCACCAGAGAACTTCACGTCTTCTGCTGGCAAACGCAGATGCTTCTCCTTCAGCTGAACTCACACGGTCGCTTCCTGTTGTGAAACCATGGTTACAGAAGGGACAGCAGCCATGGAAACCTCTTCCATTTATGTTCACAGATAAGTCCACTGACAACCAGTCAACTTGGCAAAAAAAAAAACCAAAAAAAAAAGAAAAAATTAATCGTAAGATGATTAAAAATCTGAAGAGTTTGTAGATGTGTGTCATACACTGTGGCAGCAATAACAAGAGTCCTGAGATTTGTGGAGGGGGGAAAAAGCAGACACAACCCTGGGGCCAAACAGGAAGTGTTAGGAAGGACTTGACCTGGGCATGGAGAGAATCCGCCCGTTTTTCTTGCCACCGTTCATGTGAGTGTAAGGGATGTGCTCCTCGTAGTTGCCCTTGAGGGCCATGGAGGGTCCATTGTCCCTCCCCAGCGCTTTGTCCCTCTGTGAGTACGAGGAGGGGTCGAGGGGAATGCTCTCCATGTTCTCGAAGTCCATCTCGTACTCCTCCGTCTCCAGAGGTTTGTTCTCCTCGCTGTAGAAGAAGGAGACCTCGTGGAAGCTGGGGTGCAAGTCCTCCTTCAGCATCTCGATGATCTCGATGAAGGTGGGGCGCATCTTCGGGTTGTACTGCCAGCACATCTGCATCAGGCTGTGCCTGCAGCAGCACAGAGCACAGTCAGCACAAACAATCCCACGTGCAGGCCAAGGCTGGCACCCACAGCAGACCCCCCACCACCCACACTACGCCTCTGACACCCCAGGTTGCTTGTTCTCTCTCCAGCCTCCACATCTGCCTGTAAATCCTGACACTCCTTTTTCTCTATTTCTGTCTAGATGAAAAATTCCTTCCGATTCCTTCAATTGTTCTTGACTTGGCTGCTGAAGGAAACAGGGCTGTGGTTCACAGACTCTGCGTGGGTGTGGGTGTGTGCACATGCGTTTACAGCCAGGTCACCCCTTTTTAATTCATTCCCTTTTAATTTTAACTCAGCCTCAAAGATAACAAAGCTCCCAAAACTTCAAGGAAAATGGGAGGCTGGGCAGAGGACAGAGGTCCTGTAAACATCCCACCCAAAAGAAAGGCTGCAGCAAGAGGTCACATGTTATCAGACACTATGGAGAAAGAACTCACAAATACAAATAAGAGTTTCAAACTGGAGTTTGTAACTGGCCATCAGACAAATGTCCAGCACAGCAGGCTTTTTTCAGAGGGATAGTCACAAAACATGTTTATTTTATGACTCTGGAAGTGCTCTTCTGGCCAGAAGCAGCTGGGGGAAGAGGCTACCAGAACCAGAGAGTTACCATCTGTGCTCCCTTTTCCAACCAGAGCTGCTTTCCCTCACAACTGCTCCAGTGTGACTCCTCACACAGAATCTCAGGCTCACTGAGGCTGGAAAAGACCTCCCAAGATCATGAGTCCAACCTTTGACCCACCCCCACCTTGTCACCCAGCCCAGAGCACTGAGTGCCACACCCAGTCATTCCTTGGACACCTCCAGGGATGGGGACTCCAAACCTCCCTGGGCAGCCCCTTCCCTGGATCACTAAGGATGCTTTGGTAGAATTGCTGTGGGAGGTGCCTCACTGAAGTCTGTTTTGCTCCTCCCCAGTCGAGGAGGGGTCAAGAGGTGCCCCAGGTCAGGCCATCTTTGCTGGCCACACTTCAGGCAAAGAGTGCAGCTGGGCTGGTTGTCCCTGCTTGCCCACTTACAGCCTCTCCGGGCAGTTGTCCGGCTGATCCAGGTATCCTCCATCCATGACAAACTTTAGCACCTGTTCGTTGGAGAGTCCCTGGTACGGCTGCTCTGCCAAGCTGCTTATTTCCCAAAGGACAACACCAAATGACCTAAGGGAGACAGAAGGCTCCTGGTGAGAACAAAACATCCTGGAGCCCTCCCAGTGACAGAGTTATTTTGGAAAACAGCACACTTCAAAAGAACATGACTACATTTTTATGGAAGTGTTTCAAAACAACGGCTTTGTTTTGTCTGTGCTCTGAGCAAGTCAGTTTAAACTATGTGTGCTGAAACAAGGAGCTCCCGAGCTGGAATCCGTCTGGGATTGCAGAGGACAACTTACCACACGTCGGAGTAGGTGGTGAACACCCCATCCTTCAGCGACTCCGGGGCCATCCAGCGCACGGGCAGCAGCCCTTTGCCTCCCTTGCGGTAATAATCCGTCTCGTAGATGTCCCTGGTCATCCCAAAGTCTGAGAGAAGCAATTGGGATGTGTTCAGTGCCTCTCCCTCTGTCCTGCTCTTCCTGTGCAACATCTCCAGATGGATGTTGCCTTCCCCCCACTGCCAAAGCCCAGCCCGCAGTCATCTGTCACCATCTGTGATTAATGTTCAAAACATTTCCCTTTTCCTGCACTTTTTCTACAGAGTCACAACAGAGACTCCAGAGTTAAATTTTTTGGTGACAGCTTCTATTCTAAACATGATTTTATTCATTGTCTGTAAGTAAAACAGAGCTCCCTTTGCCTGAAATCTCACTGCCCTGGCTTTAACTCCAGAGAGCTCAGAAAAATCACCACCCTGTGGGGTTCTAGGTTATTTTTAAATATTGTATTTACTTATTTCTAAAAGGGTTTGGGTTAAAAACTGGGTTAAATTACTATTAAAAGCCACCTGACCCAATGACAGGATTATCAGCACTGGGTTTGTTGTACCCAACTCCATCTTTGTCTTAATTCTCACGGAAGGTTAGGCCAGTGAGACAAACCCAGGTAGTTTAGGCTGGAAAGGTAATGAACTTTTAGCACATAGGTTTGGGAATACGGAAGCTAAGAAAAGCTGCTCTGGTTCTACAGGAGATATTCTTACTGAAGTCCACACAGTTCTGTCACAGGGAAGAAACAAAGGGAAGTGCTACAATTTCCCACAGGCAGACAGTGAGAACCACCCGTGTTTGTCACACTGCTTTTATCAATTTGCTTTTACACCAAACACGATGCACAGAAGCCTCTCCTGATCACAGAATGGGCTGGGTTGGAAGGGGCCAGCAGCACCTACCCCCGATTTTGACAGTGAAGTCCTCTGCCACCATGCAGTTGCGGGCTGCCAGGTCCCTGTGCACGAACTTCTTGGCGTTCAGGTAGGCCATGCCGTCGGCGATCTCCGCGGCCATCTGGATCATCTCCCGCAGCGTCGGCGGCGGCCGCCCGGGGTTGTTCTGCAAGGAAAGGTCACATCACACAATGCTTGGGGTTACATGTCACCTTAAAGATCATCCAGGTCCCTGTCATGAGCAGTGGTACCTTCTAACCTGGCCTTGGACACTTCCAGCTTCTCTGGGCAACCTGTGCCAGGCCCTCCCCGCCCTTACAGCCAAGAATGTCTTCCCAATATCAAATCAGATGAAATCTACCCTCTTTCAGCTTAAAGCCATTAAATAAAGAATTATTAAACCCCAAATCAAGTCACTCTGTCCCACAACAGACTCCCTCTCTCTTGTCTTTACCTCAGATTCAGGTCTCAGGGAGCGGAGGTAACTTTTCAGATCCCCATGTGCCATCAGCTCCATGACCACCAGAGTGGGCTGGCCCTTGGAGACCACTCCGAGGAGGCGAACCTGGAAAACGAGTGACAAATTCCCTCGAGGCTGTGTTTAAACAGAGCAGGCAAAGCCAACACCCCCTGAAACAGAGCTGAGAACAGCCCCACAAGGCTGAGAGGTTCAGAAAGAGCAGCAGTGAGACGACTCGGGCAGAGCGGGTTCTGTGGAATCCAGCAGGGAATGATCCCAGCTCTGATGGACCGGCTGCCTCTGCTGCTTTGGTGAGCTGAGGGTCGGGCTCTGAAGGCACTGCAGAGCTGAGCTGTGTGCTGAGGCACCCAGCACTTACCACATGATGGCAGCTGAAGCCTTTCATCACGGAGGCCTCGTTGAGGAACTCGATGCGCTCGCGCAGGCTGGCGGACTCGTTCACCGTCTTCACGGCCACGCGCGTCTCGGGCTCTCCCTTCACGATGTCCTTGGCAATGCCCTCGTACACCATCCCGAAGGAGCCCTGGCCCAGCTCCCTCAGGAGGGTGATCTTGTCCCGTGGCACCTCCCATTCATCAGGGACATAAACTGTTGGGCACAGGGGAACAGTTCTGAGCTGAGCATCCTCTGAGAGACGCTCCCGCAGCAGCCTCGGTGAGCGCTGCCACACTACGGGGGGGTGAATTCTACAAAAGGACCACAGAACCCCACAAAGACAACTCCAACCCCATCCTGCTGCACTGACCGCACCAGTACACAAGAAATAAGCCCTGGTTGCTCTCACCATCACTGGCACTGATGTACTCGGGGTTGGAGGATGCGTACAGGGGTCCTGTTGGTCCTTCAGTTTGTCTGGAAGAGACACAAATTCCTCAGCCTCTGACACACTCGAGGTGAGGGCAGTTTGATTAATCCCCAAACCATGCAGCAAATAAACTGGCCCCATATTTCCTATTTCCTGCACTTAAATTAATGCTGCAATCACATGGAAATTAGAAACGAAACAAAAACTGACTCCCAACCCGAGCAACAAAACTTTTGGATGTAAGTTTTGGTGTTTCTGGTGAAAGCAAGAGTAAACTGCACTCACCTCTTTTTCACAAGCACATAAGCAGCTCCAATAATTCCAGCAATTATTATGGCAAAAATAATCGGAACGATGATAACAGCAATATTTGGCTGAGCATTCACTAGGAGAGAGAGAGAGTTGGAGGTATTATACAAGCCCAAAATACAAACTTTTTCCTCGATAAAATCTCCCCCTTCAATAAACTGGAACAAATACAAAACTAGAGACTATTTCAGATCAAAATGTGGGGCTGGTCAGAATGAGGACTAATAAACAAAAGTCATGCATTTCCAAGTAATTTCAGGTTCTTGACAACCGATGTATTTGGTAAATATTTAATGACTCCACGTGGCTCCCTATGCGCTGCTTCCTACACCCCATCCTCCAGAAATAACCCGAGTTTCTGTCAGGGATTAAATGTCAAAACCGAGATGAACTCACAATAATCAGCCACGTAAAAATAGGTGGGCTCAGTCCAGGAGCCGTTCCCGGCCAGGGAGGTGGCGCGGATGCGCACGCTGTAGTTGCCGGGCTGGAGCCCCCGGAGCTTGCAGCCGCTCTCGCTGGCAAAGTGCTTGCGGGACACGCAGAAATGGGCTTCCTGTGGGGACAGGGGCTGTGCCAGGGTCACCCTGCAGCACCCAGGGCTCCCTGAGAGCTCCTGCAGCACCCAGGGCTCCTTGAGAGCTCCTTCAGGCTCCTGCAGCACCCAGGGCTCCCTGAGAGCTCCCAGGGGCTCCTGCAGCACCCAGGGCTCCCTGAGAGTTTCCTGGAGCTCCTACAGCACCCAGGGCTCCCTGAGAGCTCCTTCAGGCTCCTGCAGCACCCAGGGCTCCTTGAGAGCTTCCAGGGGCTGCTGCAGCACCCAGGGCTCCCTGAGAGTTTCCTGGAGCTCCTGCAGCACCCAGGGCTCCCTGAGAGTTTCCTGGAGCTCCTGCAGCACTCAGGGCTCCCTGAGAGCTCCCAGGGGCTCCTGCAGCACCCAGGGCTCCTTGAGAGCTCCCAGGGGCTCCTGCAGCACCCAGGGCTCCCTGAGAGCTCCTTCGGGCTCCTGCAGCACCCAGGGCTCCCTGAGAGTTTCCTGGAACTCCTGCAGCACCCAGAGCTCCCTGACATCTCCCAGGGGCTCCTGCAGCACTCAGGGCTCCCTGAGAGCTCCTTCAGGCTCCTGCTGCACCCAGGGCTCCCTGACAGCACCTTGAGGCTCCTGCAGCACCTCCCCAGCTGGCAAACCCACACCCAAGGGCTCTCAATCTGCTCCAGGTTAGTGGTTTGTGCTGGATTTGTGTTTTGCAGGGCAGTAGATCAGGTTACAGAGAGCAAGTGCCATATGCTGCCCTGGGCCTGGTGGCAGCACTGACACTGTGCCTGCACTGGTGACTGCCACTGTCCCCCTGGCACTGACACCAGCCCTGTCCCCCTGGCACTGACACCAGCCCTGGCCCCCTGGCACTGACACCAGCCCTGTCTCCCTGACAATGACACCAGCCCTGTCCCCTGTGGCAGTGACACCAGCCCTGTCCCCTGTGGCACTGACACTGTGCCTGCACTGGTGAGTGCCACTGTTCCCCTGTCACTGACACCAGCCCTGTCCCCTGTGGCACTGACACCAGCCCTGTCCCTGTGGCACTGACACCAGCCCTGTCCCCCTGGCACTGACACCAGCCCTGGCCCCTGGCAGTGACACCAGCCCTGTCCCCTGTGGCACTGACACTGTGCCTGCACTGGTGAGTGCCACTGTCCCCCTGTCACTGACACCAGCCCTGTCCCCCTGTCACTGACACCAGCCCTGTCCCCTGACAATGACACCAGCCCTGTCTCCCTGGCACTGACACCAGCCCTGTCCCCTGACAATGACACCAGCCCTGTTCCCCCGGCACTGACACCAGCCCTGGCCCCTGGCAGTGACACCAGCCCTGTCCCCCTGACAATGACACCAGCCCTGGCCCCTGGCAGTGACACCAGCCCTGTCCCCAACAGCTCGTGGGCTGCTCAACTACCTCCTCTAAGCAATTTAAATTTCACAGAATCACAGGAACACCAAGGTTGGAAGAGACCTTCAAGGTCACCAAGTCCCAACAACAACCCAGCACCACCATCAGCCCCAAAACGTGTCCCCAAGTGCCACATTCAGACACCTCTTGAACACTTGCAGAGATGGGGACTCCAGCATCTCCTTGGTCAACTTATTCCACTGCCTGAGCACTCCTGCAGGGAATATTGATTTCTGGTATCTAATCTGAACCTCCCTGGTGCAACTTAAGGCCTTTCATCTGAGACACAGCAATGTGGGGTTTCTGTCCTTCTGTGAAACAACATTTCTACAAAAGCTCCATGCAGAAAGTTGGCAAATCAGCTGAACTTGCTGAGCAAACAAGCACCACAGAGGCAGATTATTTCCTGATGTCATCCCAGGCTTCCAGAGCAGACAAATTCACCAGTGAAGTTTTGTATTCCATTAGTTCTGCACCAGGAAACCCGACCAGACAGGCCACTGCATGCACAGGGACTGTCAAACCCTGAAGAGCCCTGGGCTCCCAGGTGGAGCCACTTCCCCCAAGGTGCTGTGAAAGCAGAACCTCTCACCTCTGTCTCCCCAAGTCGCCCATAGTTCACCTCGTAGAGCACGATGAGGCCGTTGGGCTCCTTTGGCTCCTGCCACTTCAGATGCACAGTGTTCTTCTCCACCAGCTCATGGGAAACTGGGCCAACGATGTCATCAGCCTTAGCTAGAACCAAGTGCAAGATCAGGTTTAGTTTCATGTCTTTGGGCAAAATTCACACCTGCCAATACCTCATCCATCCTCCTTTCCCACCGGGACATAAGGATGGCCCCAGTCTTACATATTGCAGCTGCCTCCTGTCCTAGGGTGACTTTATGATGCTTGTACCCCCAATTGTCTGCTCTGTTTGTGTTAAATGGTATGTCCTGTGCCTTAAGCTGGTTCCAAGAAGAAGGGCGCAGTTTGTTTGGGGAAACTGCTCAATTCCCACACTCTCTTCAGACTGCACTGTCTTCAGACAGACAGACAGACAGACAGACAGACAGAGCTCTCCTTTTTTCCCTCCTTTTAATTAGTTTTTAGCTAGCTGAAGCAGAAAAGCTCCCTAGATTTTTTTTCCCTTTTTCTTAAGATTGTTTAAACCTGTCTTAGACTGAGAAGACCAGAGAGACACTGGGAGCTCTCACCTGCAGCCCACGGGGGCCTGGACTCCCCGGGAGAGACTGAGAGAGCCAAGAACCCTTTCATTTTAACCAACCCTTTTTAAAGCAGCAAAAAGTTTTATTGTTTTCTATTATTCAATTGTTTGTGCTTGTAAGCTTTTGTTTGTTAAACAAATAGTTTTTTCCACTTTTTCTCAAAAGAACTTTATTCCCAGACCAGCTCAGGGGGAGCGGCTGTTTAAGCTTACCTCCCAGAAGAATCCCATTCAAAAGTTTCCTCCCAAATTTGCCCTAAACCAAGACACCTGCCATGGGAAAAGCAGCATTTTGGGAACAGCCACCAAGCCACAGCGGGGCTCAGGGTCAGAATCACCTTCTGGCATGGTCCTGGCACTGACATAAGCTGCCACGCTGCAGCGGGACTCCTGCGCGTCGTGGTTGCAGGCGTGCAGCTCGATGCGGTACCCGGTGAAGTGTCGCAGCCCCGAGATCACCAGTGACTCCTTGGACAGCACCTTCTCAAAAGGTTTCTGCTCCTCTGCACCCTCAGCTGCTGCTGAATTGTTGGGAGAGGATGGGATGGTGGGTAACACCACGGTGGCGTTTGCCACGGAGCCGAGGTCTCTTCGTTTTCTTGACGGCCTGTTAAACAACACGGGGCACCACGTTAGTTGTTACAGTCAATGGCAGCACACCCAGCTGGAAAGGAAGAGTTAAAATGGAGAGCTCAGAGCGCCACTGAAAACTCCAACTGAACCCTGATGTTTGCAGTGCAATAAAGAAACTCAGGATTTTTTTATTTTTAACTGAAATGCGTCTTTACAAAATTCTGTCCCCCCGGACTCTCCGCCCCGCACAACTGCACACAGGGAGATAAAAATAAATTAAAAATAAACCAATCCAAGCTTCAAGTATTTGCTTGAGAATTCAAGTTCCCCTGGATCTCTCAGCAGAGTCTAAGTTTACCAGGTTGCCTCACAGATGCCTCGGGCAGGGTTGCAATGCTTTGGAGTTCAGCTCCCGCCCGCTGCAGCTCCGAGCACACGAGGTCATGCCACGGCCCCGATTTGGTGACCTCACATGTGCCACATATCCAAAGTGTCACTAACTTGCATTTATAAAGCAAAAGGCCACTCTCCCAGCTCTCTGGAATACATTTGCCACTCTCACCCCTAAGGCTGAACCTCGATGGATGCACGAAGTGTTTTAACCTTTTC
>WAAE01021773.1:0-72443 GCA_013400495.1 Nicator chloris
GCTGTCAACCAGCACTCCCAGATTGTTTTCCAGCTCTCCAGCCATTTTCCCCTAAGCCTGGAACACTGCAGCAGGTTATGATGACCCAAAGAAAGTACCTGGCACGTGGCCTTGTTGACCGTCACACCACTGGCTTTGGGCCACGTTTCCAGCCTGTACAGATCCCTCTGAAGAGCCTTCCTGCCCTCCAGCAGATTAACACTTCCACCCAACTCAGTGTCATCTCCAAACTGATTGAGGAACTCATCACCACAGCCCTGCTTTTGCACTCCTGCTCTGGAAGTGCTACTTAGCCTAGGCCTGGTCTAACGCAAGGGATGGGCACGTACACCGCTCTTCATCGCCATCCTCATCCCCCACAGGCCCGCATAGTAAAGCTCTGCAGCCATCAGCCATGTGGAAGGATCAGTTTTTATTTCAAAAGACAGTAACACAATTTTTCAATTTAGTATCAAAACACTGGATAGGGTTTTTGTCTCCAGATTGGCCCCAAAAACTGCTACAACCAAGCAGCATGCTCGAACTACAAGCTACACACTGCAAGTGTGACACTGCCACACTCACACCTCACAACCACGACACATCAGCAATGCACAGCGAGATGGCTTGTACTCAGTTAAGACAGTAAGAGCAGTCCTGGGCAGGAGGGAAGGCTTGGCTCCCTCCCTCCAGGTAGGCAAAAACACTTCTCCAAGAACACAAGGCTGTTGTACTTAAGCTGTTAAGTGTAACCCAGTGATGAGCAGTGAAGCTTGGTGCATCAGCACTTAGTGAAGGCAAAGTCAGCCCCAGGGTAGCAATGGGTTACAGGGACAGTGGCTTCTCTAAGCCCTTCAGGTGTGGAGGGGAAGGGACACAATCCCTGTGAAGGTTCAATTGTTCAGATGACTGGCTTGGCTTAAAAAAACCCAAACCAAACCGAAAAAAAGATACGCCTTTCACCCAAGTTGTTCCTTCCCAACACAGAGTTACCTTAAAGCTGAAAAACTGAACTGTGCTTTTGGCCAACAGCTCCTGGAAAGGAAGTTTTCTCAACAGGCTTTCATCCCTAGCCTGGCTACTCTGACTCGCAGCCAGAACCATCATATCCATTTCCTGCCCTGCCAAAGCAGGGTGGCCCAGAGCCAATTAACAGAAGGTTAATACCAAATTTTAAAGCCAAGAGCTTTGAAGTGTAGCTCACCAGCCTCACATGTTATTTGGAATGTTTATAATGGCTGCTACAAAAAAAGGTAGTTACAAAATGTGTACATCTCAAACATGCTCTCCAAACATTATTGCATTGTTTATTTCCCTTAATGATGCTGTTTGAAGCTCTGCCCAACCTGGTGGCCTTTAGCCCTGGAACAAAGATTTGTGTTTGGTCAAGTTGGCAACAGAAAGTAAACTCTGGTCCCAGGGTTAGAGGGCAGCAGCAGCTGGGCTGGCATCGCATGGTGGAGGCAGTGGCAGGGATCCGTTACATCTCGTTCAGGTCTAGCAGGGTCTGGTCCAGCATTCTTTGCGTGCAGAGATGCTCCTCTTTGGTGGATTTCAGTTTATCTGGCAGGAAGCAAGAGTCGAGAGTTACAAATCAGCACCAAACAAGCGAGAATCCTTTGCCAAAGAAAGTTTGTGCCAGCCCATTCCCCACACACTGCTGCAGTGATCCTTGGACTGGAGTGCCTGGCTGGGTGCAGCTGGAAGCTCTGAGGTTACCTGGCTTGTGTGTAGCCCTTGCCTCTCACACTGCTGGTGCTCCCAGTGAGTATGGCCACAGTGCACCTTTAGCCAGAGCTCCAGGCAGTGTTTCATAAGCAGGCATCTCTGACTGCAGCCAGACTCTTCCTTCTCTTCCCAGGGCTTCCACACCTCCACAGCTGACACGTGGCCCAGCAAGGCACCCAAGAGCAACACACACTGGGAAACCATCCCCTGAACTACAGCCAGTTGTGCCCCCCTTTCCCCTCAGCACAGGGCAGGGATGCCAAGCCCAGCAGCAGGGAGCAGACCACCAGCCCAGGGCAGTGGGGCAGGAGCTGGGGCAGTGACAGGCAGAGTGAGGGGTGATGGAGCTGCACCCTGCCCAACACTACAGGCAGCTGTGCAGACAATTCTCACATGTTCCTTAAGGCAGGAAGAGAGCAGATCAGCAGCTAGTACTTTAAGTAGGCTTTATTCCAAAGGTGAGCCCACCCATATCACTGGAGACATCCACACGCCTGGACGCTGGACAGACAGGCTGTAGAAAAATGTCCTTTAGGTACAGGCAGATTCCCAAAGCCCCTCCCAACCTCCCCAGGGCCAGAAACTGTGCACAGAGAGAGAACAGCCCTCCTTGAGCATAAGCAACAGCAGCATTTAAATAATCCCTGAAGGCACCCAGGACACAGTTTCAGGCTGTGCATTTTGGCACTTCCTGTCAAGAAGTCTGTGAGCTTTCCCAACCCATTTCAGGGCTCTGCAGCTGCACTGGGGTCAGGCCTGGGAAATTACTGCTGCCCCCAAACCTTCTCAGTTAGGACTCCCCTAGATAGCAATGTACTGCAGGTGTGCAGCGTCTCACAGACCACAACATCAGTCATTTATTGGTAGAACCCATCATTCCATGCACCAGGAAATCCTAAAGTCATTCAGCTAATAGTAAATTAAGCTGTAGCACTTGACAGGCAGCTTCAAGCAGACTTAAGTGCAACTTCACCTCACCCCTCATTGGGGGGGTGCAGCTGTTCTGGTTCCATGGAGGAGCCAGGCAGGACCCCCTGAACAAGCAAACAAGACTGCTCAAAGAACAGCCAAGTCTGGGGTGACTTCACCAAGAATAGAGGTTACCTTGATATATTAAAAATGCTTAAATAAATTACAAGATAAATCCAAGTGCCTCATTAAAAAGCAGCAATTGCATAAAATTCGCAAGTCTGCCAGTCTCAATGATCAGATTTCACTGTGGTCCACAGCACTGGTGGTCGCAATAAGCTTGTTTAATGGGATTAGTGGGCCCCTTCTCAGTCACACAGATCATGCAGCGTTAACTTCAGCTCATTAGAGAGCAGGCGGTTTTTCTCAAGCTGGCTGTACAGGCGCTCTGCAGCAGCAACAGGATAAGGGAAACAAGAGGAAGAGAGAAAAAGAGAGAAAGGGAAGGTTAGTAGAGCACCAAGATGAGCACATCAAAAAAGCTGTCTCCATAATGTGTGCTTCTGAGGACAGCCTGGGCTATTCCCAAAGGTTTGTCTTTCTCTTACTTGTGCTTCAGTTTAGAAGATCACAGAGGAAACCAAGTGCGGGCAGAAGTGAAAGTGCCGCCAAAGATGTGCAAAGGCAAAGCAAGGAAGAGGAGACACCAGAAAAGGAGCCTGCAGGCAGGACTGGGCTTGACCCCAGCACAGACAGAGATCTGGGATGTGCTTTAACCCTGTGGAGCACATTGCAGAAACGAGTCCTGCCACAGCTGTACCAGAAATAGCTTCCAGAGGGAGCCACACCACACTTCAGTGGGACTGACAGGGTTTGAACAGCAGGACAGGCACACCAGAAGAACTGAGAGTGACAACATCTCATCCCTGGCCTGGAGGACCCTCCTCTGAGAACATGCCTGGTGCCACACTAACAACCCAGATAGGACCGAAAGCAGCAACTGCTTCAGGTACAAGACAGAAGGAATTTTGGAGCACAGGGTCCTTGTTTACATCTGCCCCAGAACAACTCCATGAAGAGGGCACAAGCTGCCACTGCCTCTGCAGCCGTGGCCTCTCCAGTCCCTGTCCTTATAGCCCCACAGAGGTCCAGCAGCCACACACATCCTCGAGGCTCATGCCAAGCAGTCATGCTCATCAGTGTGTTTGGTCCCTTTCCAGGATCTGTGACTTCTCAGGGCTAGGTGGCCAATGTCCTGCCACACAGCCTGTCAGTCACAACCAGCCACTACAGAGAATACATTCAGCATCTCTCCTTGCTCATTTGCATGACAGCTGCTCCCAGCCTGACAGCTCCAATTCCTGCACTTAGGGGAATTCCAGGCAGTGAAAAAACCTTACACATAATCTTCCAGCCTGGCAGAACCAACCATCACCACCTGCAGTGACACATAGTGTGATGCCTCTGCTAGAGGAGTGAGCCTAGAGCACAGCCTTGGCCTTGGGCTTCCCCTCTAATCCTTGTACTATGAGGTCCTAGGACTCTCAGGCACCGTCTGAAGGGGAGCTACACCATTCCTCATTGCTTTCAATCTTGGAATATTTTGCTCTTGAACAAGACCTAGCTGGGTAAAATTCCAGAAAGTCAAGTGGTTTACATGGAGCAGCCAAAGCATGTCACCCTCTCCAGAGTCTCAGCTCAGTCCCTCCAGTGTAACACCTGCATACAGAGGGGGAAGTTCAGCTTCACCCTCAGCTTCTCTCAGTCCTCAGGACCTGCTCTAACTGCACCTCGCCCTGCAGGAGAGGGCTGTAATGCTGATTGGTTGTCCCTTCTTTAAAGCCACCAAGGGGCCAAGGCACAGGCAGAGAAGCCAATGATTTTTGTCCTACCACAATCTGGAAGTTGAAGGAAGTTGTGGGTACACAGCATCCTGGCCCATGCCTTGCACAACAGCTACTGTTGCCGTGAGGGACTCTGGCTCCATGCTGGCTCTGAGCAGCCCCAATGCCAGTCCCTAGACCCAAGGGATCCAGACTGGTCCTGAGTCTCCCGAGTGGCAAAGGATGAGTGTACTGTGCCCAGCAGGACTTGGTGGAACAGCCCACAGCTTCCAAGCAAACATTCCTGCTTGTGTACAGAGACCTGATGATTCACCCACACAAGGTAGCAGACTGGAATGTTTAGCATGACTAAACTTCCCATACTTCAGGAACAGCACACCTGCCCAGGATTGCAGCAGCCATGCCATGTTTGGCCTGCTCCCTTCTCTGCCCAACCCCAGGGCAGCCTCACCAGCTATCCCTGCCACTCAGTGAGCCCCAGGATGTGGGGAGTCCTAGGACCTGGCCCTCCAGGTCAGTTCACCTGTTTGCAGCACTCCTACACCACAGCACAGCTCACAGTAACCAGCCTGCACAAGCCTAGCAATCCAGTCAGACCAGATGCCTCCAAAACCTCCCAGGGTAAACACTGCATCACCCACCCACATACCCATCCACCACCCAGTGGATTCCTTCCGGATGAGTGGGGAAAGGGCCTGCCACAGCCCAGCCTTAGATAACATTCCCGGGAACACCACTTTGCAGAAAAGAGCCACCAGCTCCCCACAGCAAGAGTCAGGATGCAACTAGACCTCCCAGTGAGGAGAGAGGAACTTCCCCAGGGCAGGCTGCCACTTCCCACCTGCTAACAATCACAGAAGGGGTGAGGTTGAAAGGGATCACTGTGGGTTATCTGGTCCAACTTCCCTGTTCAAGCAGGGTCATCCCAGAGCACATCGCACAGGATTGTATCCAGACCATTCTGGAATATCTCCAGTGAGGGAGAGTTCACACTGTCTCTGGGCAATCTGCTCAGTGCTCATTTACCAACACAGGAAAGAAATTCTTCCTCATGTTCAGGTAGAACTTCCTGGACATCAGTTTCTATGTGTTGCCTGTCCTACCGCTGGACACCACTGAGCAGAACCTGGTCCATCCTCTAACACCCTCCCTTCAGATACTGACAGACAATGATGGTGTCCCTGTTGTCTTAAGTGCTGACAATGGAACACTGGACTGGAAGCCTTCACATTTAGAGAAGCCCTGCCCCTCCCTCCAGACCCTCAAATCCAGCTGCAGTTGGGTTACTGAAGAGTTCTGGGTTTTTAGTTTGTGCTTACAGGGCACAGCTACTGCTCCACGTCCCAGGAGAGTCAGACCACACTGAAATTCCTTGAATGTTCACTCCCTTCCCCACCCAGACCTGCCACCAAAGACAGATGGAGCAAATGGGACAGGCTGGGGCAGGTGAGTGTGCCTAGATTATCCTGACTGCCAGTGCTGTCATGTGGGGACCAGAAGGGCACAAACCTGAGAAAGCCACGGGAAGTGTCCCATCTCATCAGAACTCTGCTCACGAAGGGTTCTTCGGGCACTATGGCAGATGAACCGAACCAGAAAGGAAAAAATATTTGACTAACCACCATGAGGTAGCACATACCGTTTTGAGGCTGACCAGTGTTTATCATACCAGATCAACTAGCAACAGCACCAGCGGTGACACACGCCAGGCATTCACAGCCCTCTGCCAGTGACAGTGCTCAGTGGGAAGCTCTATGCCACACTCCTGGAAGAATCCTGCAGCCCTCAGCCCCTGCACAGCGGGGGGAGGGCTCTGCAGAAGATTCCCTGGCTCAGATGCTCACAGCCCTGCTGCAGTGCCTTCTCATTCCTGAAAAAAGAGGCTTCACACCCAATCAGTTCTGCCCCAGTAGAGACCAGCCAGAGCTCACATAGTATTTATTGGCTTCCATACCCTGGCTAATGACTATCAGGTGTGTGACCTCCCACTGCAAGCCAGCATTTGGCAACCGGTGCTGGTCAACAGTCCAAAGCAGGCAGGAATGAGGAGTGTCTTCAGTCAGGCACAGCTCCAGGGGCTCCTGCTGCAACCCCCAGGCTCCCGTTTGACCCCACAGGCCCTGTCTGCAGAGCTGTCATCACATCTGGGAGCCAGTAACACACCTCAAAGAAAAATCCAACGTGCTAGTGAGGTCGTGTTCCACCGAGGGTGACAATGGTTTGAAGGCAACGCTGAAACAGTTACTCTAAAGCAGCAAGTGGTCACTAGGAGCCCATTTCTTAAAAGCAACAGCCATTTATGCAAGAACTGTTTTCCTTAAAAAAGGTGACATCATGCTCGAGCAAGAGGGAAGAGAAATACAAAAAGAGCTTTGTGGCTCCACATGAGATATGCAGATGAGAACAACATCCTTCCAGCTCCCCCAACACAGAAAGGGCAGCCCCTCAGAGCAGGCTGTGTCTGGCACATCAGGTCACACAGAGGGAGCTTTGTTTGGGAGCAAGTGCTGCAGAACCGGGGGCGGCTGCTGCTGCTTCCGTGTCATTACAGCACCCATTCCCAGGGATGCCCTGTGCACAGTAACTGGAAAAAGGTACTGGAATTCAGAGTGAGATGAAGAGAGTGTGAATGCCGGGTGCAGATGCAGAACAAGCCACCAAGCAGAGAGACAAATCCAAAGCGGAGTTTGGGATGACAAGACTTATCTGTGTGAGACAGAAGGAGACACTAATTTTAAGAGAAGCTTCAGTGTTTGTGCACAGCAAACTCTGCTTAGGGAACTTTGGGACACTCGTGTTAAGGCTCTTCTCTGTGGGGTAAGGACATGGTCTCTCCTGGGTTAGCGCAAGGACCAGATGGAGCAGTTGTTAGCAGCACCCACTGCAGATCTGAACACAAAGCTGAGGAGCGAAGTTGCAGAAACACACAAGTTCAGCTACTTCCACAGATCAGTTCATGATCCAGCCCATCTCAAGCCTATTGTGGCAATTCCTAAGGAATCCACCTGAGCACTATCCACAGCCTCTTCCAGAAGGAATCCTGAGACCATGGCCCAGTGGCTCCAGCAGATGACAAAGCCGCATTTCCTGAGAAAGCCATTCCCAGTGAGAATGAGAATTGCACTCAAATTTAAGTCAGAACCCTTTCAGGCCAGCACAGTTACACATGCAGATCACAAGGACCTAGAGTTAGAGGACAGCATGCTGGGGCACCTTGGGCAGATCTGTAGAAGTAACCTGGACGGCACAGCGCCGTTGATTCTTCAACTACAGAAACCACAGCAAACCAAGCAAGCACTGGCGGTCCAGCCTGCTTAAGCGAGAGGCGAACACCAGCCAGCTCATATTTACATGGAAGTCATGTCATTCAGGGCGTGGTCCAGTTCCTCACTAATTGCTTTGTACTTCAGTTTCTGGGCATAGAGCTCATCTAGAAGAGGTTTAGGAGGAGAACAAAAGGAAAACAATGAGGGAAGGCAAAGGAGTTCTTCCAACACTCTGGGGCAGGAAAAGCAGGACGGGATTCACGAACAGAAGAAAATGAAGTTAGATGTGGAGCCATCATGACTCCGTGTTCATCCCCAACAATGAACAGGAGGGTTTCAGCAGCCTGAGGACCAACTGACCCACAAGAGCATTCCAGGATTACAATTCGGCTCCAAGGTCAGCACTCAAACCACAGCACCTTGTAAAAACAAGCTGTCCAGCTAGGTCAGCAGGAACCAGTGTCAGGAGCAGCAGGGAAAGGCAACTCCGTCCACTTAGGGAAAAGCTTGTTACACCTAAGGAGAATACTGATAATTGAGGTACTTTGTTCTCACCTGTGTCTCAATGCAAAGACTGGCTTGGGAGAAGTCAGTCATGTGATAGAGCTGGGCATCAGAGGAAATTCCAATCCTGCAAGAAGCAGTGAGGTGGGGGAGCAGACTGGCCACATCAGTGTTCTCCATCAGATAATGGAGCAGACAGGCAGCTCTCCGCCTCCAGGGAGGGGCGGGCCTGGAACTGTGCTGATGCATCCCTGAGCCCTGCAGAGCTGGCGCAGGCTGCTCCAGCCCTGGCTGCCTGGGCTATAGTACAGCTGGGCATGCTGTTAACAGCCTTTCAGAGCCTGGGGAACTTTGTCAGTCATCATAAACTAGGTCACTTCAGCAGCAATGCTGTAGGCCAGAGCCAACTCTCAATCAACAGGTTTCAAGAGGAGCATGCAGGGATTTTGAGGACTTTTTGCAGTTCCAAATAAAAGCTTGTCCTGGATCATGAGGTGCCTCAGATTGCTGCTTGGCTGCAGTTCTGCAACAACTCAGCTGACACCATTGCTATTTCTAGATAATAAACCTCCAGAGTGACTCCAGACAATAGGATGGTGCTTTGTATCTCCAAGACCTGGCACTAAAAGACCACAAAGGCACACCTGTGGTCAAGGTAGGAGACCTGTAAGGGTTTTGGTTTACCAGCACCACCACTCCAGCCACAGCAATTCACAGAAGAATCTGGCCACAGTCCCAGATTTAAGGGATGCAGCTGAAACCTTCTCCTTCTGTGGCTTGGGGCAAGGTTCTGGCCTCAGAAGCGTTCCTGAAGAACTCTGTGAAGGAGTGGGAGGAGGAAAGGAACCCACCCTTGGAACAGGCTGACTACCCTGTGGGCTGAACTGCTCGTGATTTAACCTTGATTCAGGACTCACACTGGGGAGTCTGAGTCTTCATGGGGGCTGTTTCAAGACTCACTGACTCCTGTGGTTGACCTGCAAGATGCCGTTTGCAGTAGCCAGCACATGCATGACATTCTGCACACAAGGACATTATCGTGACCAATTCTTGCAAGTTCAGGTGTTTCTTTCCTATGCCACTCCTAAATTAATTGGATTAAGCTGGAGCACAGGGATCTAGTTACATTCCTAGAGGACATCACTATCAAAATATACCAGCCATCTAGATATGGTCAGGTGTCTGGACCAAGAGCTTCAGACCTGCTGCAGCACAGCCAGGTAGCTGTTTTCAGAGCAGAGGCACAGGGCAGGATCCTTGCCACGCCTCCCTTGGAGGCCAAGTCAAGTTATGCTCCAATTAATGAGGAGCACAGCAGCCTCTCCACTCTCCAGGTACCTGAGAGATAGCCCTCTTTAGCTTCTCACTCAACATATATTGCTTGGTTTCCTATCCCCAGAATGTACCTTCCAGATCATCAATGGTCTTCTCCAGCTTGGCTACAGAGCGTTCAGCAAATTCAGCACGGGTCTCCGCCTGCCACACAGAAATAAGCCAGTTAGTGCAACAGCTCTACAGCAAAGGGCATCAGTCCGAGGACATGGAGTCTCCCACCCTTCCCATCTCTTCCCAGTCAAGCTGAGGCCAGCTCACCCTGCTGGGCCATCATCACTCACCTCTTTGAGTTTATCAGTCAGAATCTTGATCTCTTCTTCATATTTATCCTCTTTTTGAGAGTACTGCGGAAAAGGAGTCAGCAGTCAGCAGCCCCAGATACCTCCCTCTCCACAGAGCCCACAACTACAGAGGGTGACAAACTCCTCACGGTAGCACATATGCCGACAGAACCTTCCAACTGGGAGTTGTTCACATCCTTACCCCAGTCCAACAGGACTGGCTCAGATGGGAAGTCTCACATCATGCATGGAACACAAACTTGGATGCAGAAAAATTCTCATCTTAACATTTTAGCAGCTTAAACATCCTGGCTGATTGAATCTGCCCCAAGGCAGGGAAGGGCAGCCAGACTTCCTGCACCCCAGCTTCCACAGCCCTCCAATGAAATATGTTAGCCCTCCCAGCAGAGCAAGCACAGCGCTCCTTGCTTGCTGAAGATGCAGTTGAATCATTTCCACCCCAGTGGGTGCTCTGCTGTTTACACACCCTCCTAGCAAAACAGCAATGTTTCTGGCCCTGGGACAGGCAGCCCTACCTTCTCAGCCTGAGCCTCAAGAGACTTGAGATTGTTGGTGACATTCTTCAGCTCCTCCTCCAGCTCGGAACATTTACTGTGGGGTTTTGTAAGGAAAGGGGAGAAAAAAAAGGGAAAAGAAGAAGTGGGAGGGAAAGACAGGAGACAAGAAGTGAATCCACGTGCAGGGAAGATCAGGAAGTTCTTTAGGAGACTGTCTGAGATGAGACTGGATAGGACCTTGCTTTGAGGCACCTGTGCAGAAAGCAAGTTTCCTTTTTGCCTCTGAGCTCATGTTTGAAGTATTCTGCCAGCACATGCACGGGGCACAGAGCTGAGCAGTGAGATGTGGACACAGGTTTCTGTGAGATTTGGAGTGTCCAAGGAGAAGCTTCTCATTTAGTGTGCTGTATGGAGGGAAGCTGTTCTGATGGACAGAAGGACAGCCACCACCACTCAGACAGGGATATTTATGGGCAGAGAAGACAGAATGTTCCAGGAGAGAGAGAGAGGGACACGCAGTTAAGCTGAGGGGAGGAGCACAGTGAGGAGACCACATGAGTTCTGGTTTAATGGTTCAAGAAGGGAAAGGTTAGTACCTTTTCTTCGGCAACAGACAGACACTTCAAGTTCTGGTCCATCACTCTGATCTGCTCCTGCAGCTCCCGGCAATGACTGTTAGTGACGGTCACACAAGGGCACAAGCCAGGTGGGGGCAAGGTCAAAAGGAGCACCAAAACCACACCACCACAGAGCAAAAAAGGGAGTGGAGGGAAACACAAAAAAATAATGGTCACAACATGCACATCTGGGCGGGAAGCACAGTGCTGCTGCTGCTGCATACACACCAACTGTGTTAGACAAGGCCCAGAGCACAGAAAGGCCCTGACCAGCTCCTCAATGATCAGCTAAAGCATCCAGACACCTGAAAGGAGCCCAAACACCAGGATTTGCGTCTCTGCTCTGAGCAGAGGAAGCCCACTACAGGCTCAGCAGTGGAGAAGCCTATAGCGGTTACTGCAAATACTTGGAGAGGCCCAGAGACCAGCCTCAGCCACAACTCTGCCATCAGCCACCCCATTTGCCACTTCAGCCCCTGGCCCAGGAGGCCTCTGCCACTTCAGCTCAAGCACTGTGCTCTGCAGCAACGTGAACAATCTTGTGACTGCACACACAAAGCAGTGCTGGTAACTGGTGAGAAGAAGAAGGCCCTCCAGCCTCCATGACTAGGGAGTGCCTCCATGCAAAGAGGCAGAGCGTCTCCACCCAAGACAAATCACATCACAAACTCCATGTCCTAGATGGAGCTAATCCCATTTCAAGGAGGGAAGTGCTTTCATCCCTTTCCTTCATGGACCTAAACCCACCCTGTGCTTCAGGCCTTGTGTAACAAGGGTAGCAATGCAGTGTTAGTTCCCATGCAGAGGCAGACCTGCCAGGTACATGCAAGCGGACTACTCACGACTCTGCAAGCTCAGCTCTCTCCTCAGTACGCTCTAGATCTCCTTCAATGATCACCAGTTTTCGAGCAACCTGGAAAGGAGAATCAGAGTCAAGAGGAAGGAGGATAGTTTTGCGCTTGTGGGCTCTGCATAGCAGTGAAAGGAAAGGAAGGAATGCCTGCAGGAGCCAATGGAGCTGTCAGAAGCTTTTGGTCAAGCAGAGCACTGATGTAGCTCTGCTGAGAGCCAGGCTCTGCCCCTAGGTTTGCTGTCAGCAGGAAGAGGACTCAACTCTCCTGGCCCAGGTCAGTTGTACTAGAGCACCCGAGGGTCTCACCTCCTCATACTTCCTGTCCGCCTCCTCTGCAATATGCTTGGCTTCCTTGAGCTGGATCTCCTGCAGTTCCATCTTCTCCTCATCCTTCAGAGCTCTGTTTTCAATGACTTTCATGCCTCTGCCCAAAAGCAAGCACAGGGAGGGGAGATGTGTAAAACAATCTTTGACAAGCCAGCAGTGCAATGAGTTTCAGAGCATTAGCAGAACTGCCCTGGAAGCACAGTGCTTCCCAAAAAGCCATGATTTGTCTGAATGCAGGTGGCAGCACAGGAACACAGAGGCCGCTGGGCTGATGTGAATACAGTAACCTCAATTGCTTGGAATTAACTGTTCCTTGGAACATTCCTCCAGCAGATCACTGGGTTCCCAGGCCAAGGGAAGTGCATTACTGCTGAGAAAAAGCCCAGCTGCCTTAGGGACTCGGCACAGCCAAGTCAACCGCTCATCCTATCTGGAATGCAGGAAGAGCCAAGTCTGTCTCTATGGCAGGCCACCAGCTGGGTCAGGCTGCTCACCCTGTGTGCATGAGGAAGCACATTAGACAGCTGGAATTGGACCACTCTCCTCTGTATCACAGGCCAGGTCAGGGGACATCTGCCAGTTAGGGAGCACACTGGCAGAGGCAGATGGAAGAGAAGCTGCCCCACTGGCAGCCACCTTTACAAGGCAATGGTGTCCCTGAACCCATTTATTTCTCCTCCTTTGGAGGCGGGGATCCATGGTGGCACATGGCACTTCCTCGCTCCCTAGCCTCAGGTTCCAGGACACTCAAGGCCATCAGCAGCCTCAGGTCTATCACCACTGAATTTAGCTGCTCTGCATAAGCAGGCACCGAATCCCACATCCAGCTTTGACGTGGGATCTTCTCCCTCACTCTGGGAAGCCCAAAAAGTTGATGGCACTGAACACTCAATGTTTGACAGAGTGCGAGCAGGAGTCCTTGCTCACCTTTCACTCTCATCTGCCGCCTTCTCTGCCTCTTCCAGCTTTTGCAGAGCTGTGGCAAGGCGCTCCTGAGCTCGGTCCAACTCCTCCTCTACCAGCTGGATACGGCGATTCAAAGATGCCACTTCTGCCTCAGCCTGGAGGGAGCAGATGAAGGTACTCAGCCCGTGCAGGTTTACCAGCTCAGGTATGGCAGCTGAAATCTGCCACCGGGTCAGCAGCAGCACACGGTAGCCTAAAGCAAACCCAAGATGCTTTAGCCTTTCTCCCAGAGGCGAGCAGCACACTTAGCTCTGCAACACTTCCTGCACACTTTTTCCACACAGCAGCCTTCCTGAAGACTTCTCACTGTCAGCCTGCGCTCCTCTAACAGTTTAAGCCATAAACACTGAGGAGATGACTTACACCAAGGGCTGCCTCTGCAGCTGCCAGGATCCTGCTGGGATCCTGCCAAGCCATTCATTATAGCCCTGTTTATCCACCACGCCAGAGCATGGTGACAGCTGCCACTTAGCAGAGAGTCAGTTTACTGGTGTGATCTGGACATGAGCGTTGCTTAAGGCAAACCCTCTCAAGAGCAAGGTGAGAAGGATTAACACGTTCAGGGATGTGCCAAGCTGTATTGGGTGCTGGCAGGCTAGGCTGGTCACAGGTACTGCCCAGCCCCAGGGCTTGTTGCTGCAGTGCCCACAGCCCCAGCAGAGAGCCTGCAGTCCTTGAGGCTTCCTTCCTCCCAGCGACTCACTAACAATCCAGAGAAGGAGCAAAAGCCTTCTCCAGTCTTGAGACAGGTCGAGGAGGCTGTTCCCCAGCAATAGCTGCCTTGGTTCAGTCATACACATTGGGAGCTGGTGAAACTGCTGACAGCCTGCAGACGTTTGCCAGAAATGTGACTGAAGCTTTAAGGAACTGGCATAGATCAGAGACCATCCCATCCCCCCAGCCACTGCAATCCATGTCCTAGTCAGCCTCCAAAGAGGCCACAAGGTACAAGCCAGCTCCCATGGCACTGTGCTAGTAACAGAGATGGTCGGGAACATAGACCATGCAGCTTTGTGCTCAGTTCATCAATCGTGTGGCAGAGCCACTTGGTTGTGTGCAGTAAGGCAATACAGCACTGCCATCACCCTGTGGCTTGCTCCAGCGTTGAGTCAGAATGCAGCCAGGGAAGATACAGAGGACAGGAACTGCCCCCTTCAGTGTTGCAGAAAACAAAGAATCTCGACGACAGGAACTGCCCCCTTCAGTGTTGCTGAAAACAAAGAATCTCAAGGCCAAGGATGAAAATCCCTTCAGTTGAACTCCTCTTCTGGATCAGACCCCGACTAAACAGTCAACTAGAGACTTGCTGCTATCTTTTTGGGACCCTGGGGGCATGACCTGATTGGCCATGAGGCCCCTGCTTACAGCCACATCCACGTTAACTCCAGCCAAAGCCCAGGGGAGCCCAGCTGCTTCAGGGACTCTGACACCCCACCGGAGCCCCCTTGGGGAGTCCAGAATCCTACTCCCCAACAGGATTACAAAGGCAGGCAGGAGTGCAGCCATTCCAGGGCAGCACTGTGATGATCTGCAAAGACCCAGGCACAGGCACGTCCCAGAAAACACGAAATACCCCAGCTGCATATAACAAAGCACCCATCCCAGACACACTGCTCCTCACCGTGCCTGAGGAGGGAGGAGCAGAGTGATGAAAGGCACCAGTGTTAGAGTGAGGCCCAACACCAGTTGTGTCCTGTTGCCAGAGGGGCTATCTGAGCTCTCCCCCCCACTGGCACCGAGGCACCCCTGGCAGGTTCCAAGACCAGGCTGGGAGAATACAGAGGAGCTCCCATGCAGGTACACCTGACTCTGGAGAAGCCCACACCCCTTTGGTGCCCAGAGCCAACACACAACCTACTGAAAGGGGAAGTGGTCTGCCTGAAGAGGAACACAACAATACCTTAAACAGAACCAGGAAAGAGACTGCCTGACATGCATCTTTTCCCTATTGAAGGGGCTACCAGCTGTTGAGGTGGAGGACCTCCTCCTTCCTTCTCCCAGGCAATGGAGACACACTAGTACAGTGGGCCTCCACTTCTTGACCCTCTGAACTGCATCACTTAACCCTGCCTTCCTGCAGGCAGTGTTCAACCCACCCAAAAACCACCCTTAATTTTGAGGAAGTGCCCCTCCCCTCCTGCAGAAGAGCCCTTACACCGCCTGTTCTGCTGCTTCTCTCTAGATACAGATGAAACTGTCAGGCTTTCCCAGAGTGCAGGGTGACACTTCCAGGCACCTCTGGTATAAGTGGCACATTCCTGTTATTCCGTGCTTCTTTCAAGAAAGCAGCTCTGAACCAGGGAGCACCTGGAGCCCAGCAAATCAAGTGAGAAGCTCATCCAGGCCTTCAGGACTCACCATTGCTGCCCCAAGAGATTCAAGAGAACTCCCCAGGATCCAGGGCCAGGCAAGCCCTGGGTGCCATACTGGGAACACTGGTTCTCTTCCCTGAAGGAGGTTTAGGGAGCACGGAGAAACACGCCTGTACCTGTGACAATGCTCTATTGCAAGAATTCCTTATGTGCCTGCAAAGAAAGAGCCAGCTGAGGCCTGGGAGTGGCAGGAGCTTCTGCCATGGGCCTGGGCAGCAGAGCCCGATCCATCCCCAGCAGTGCCACAGTGCTGTCACAGACACAGGCTCAAGCACTCAGGGGGGAGCACTCAGCTTCACACTTCAAATGCAGCAAAGTCACTGCAAATTCAATGAGAGTCATGCTTAGATTGGAGCAAGGATCACAGAGCAAGGATCTGCCCCATGTCACCCCAATCCCTGTCCCCCAAACGCCACCAGCCTTGCCTGTGGCCCAAGCCCAAGGGAGCCGGCCACCTCGAGGTCCTGCCCGTGTCACCTCATCCCTGTCCCCAGCCTTTCCGGTGTTCCCAGCCGGGCGCTGAGCGCGAGCGCTGCCAGCTCAGATCCTGCTGTCGTTGCTCCCTCCTCTCTTTCAGGCAATCCCACCCCAGCCCGTCTTCTCCCGCGGCTGGCGGTCTCAGGAGCAGCGGAGAACCCCGCTCGCCGGGATCCGGGCAGGATGCGGAGTTTGGGAGTGCATCAGAGGGCTCCTGCGCTGGCCACATCCCGAGGGAGCCGCTCATTCCTTCCATCTTACCCGCGCAGCTCCGGGCTCGGGGCCGCACAAGATGGCCGGGACCTCCCCCTCCCCCCGGCCGAGTCCTCCCCGCTGCCGTCCGTCCCGGGACACCGGTAACAGCGAAACAACGACAGGCCGATCCCCCCGGCCTCGGTGTCTGCTCAGCAACATGGGCGGGTCCCGGGGACCCAGAGAGCGCCACGGACACAGAGCGAAAGCCCCGGTCCCAGCGGACACTTCGGCCCGGGTCGGCATCTCGATTCCCGCGGCTCGGAACGTCCCCCGGCCCTGGGCGCGCCGCCCGTCCGGCTCTGCCCCCGCGCGGTGGGCCCGGCGGTACCTGCTCGCGGTTGCGGCGCTCCGCTTCCACCTCCCGCTGCAGCCGCTCCGCCCGCTCCTCCGCATCGTCCGCCTGCTGCTGCAGCACCTGGATCTTGCGCTTCACCGCCTCAATAGTGGTGGCCCCGGCCATATTCGGTCCCTCCGCTCCAGCCCCGCCACCCCCAGACACCGGGACCGCGCCCGGAACGGCCGGTCGGAAGTGACGTCACTTCCGCTCCGCCCCGCGGGCGCGTTACCGGGGCGATGAGCGGCCGCCGCGCCCGGGGCGTGGCGGGGGCGCCGAGATCGGGATTGGCGGGAATGGGGGCACCGGCACCGGGCGGGGGACACACATCGGCACCTGGCGGGAACGGGGCACCGGCACCGGGCGGGGGACGCACACCGGGAGCGGCCCTAGTGGGACGGGAACACGCGAGAAGGAGCCACTGGCACTGGGCCGGGGGGGAGCACCGAGGTCTGCCCCACGGGCACCTGGGTCCACGGGGACCGGCCTCATGTGTCACAGGGACCAGGCGCAGCCTCACAGGGCCGGAGGATCCACCCGGCCCCAGAAGGGCTTCCCTGCCCTGCCCCACCCAACCACCCTCACACCCGTCCCCACTCCGTGGCCGGACGCCCCTCAGCCCCGCAAGAGGAATTTGGGCACGGCCCAGCCGCGGGTTCAAGCACTGCCACGCCTGGAGAGCCCCCCGACTCTGCCGGGGCCGGGAGCCCATAGCCCTGGAGCAGATCCTCCTCCTTCCGTCCACCCAGGGACATGGCTGTGGCCGCCAGACTCCCACTCCACTTCCATGTGTGAAATCCCAATGGTGCAACAGCCTGAGCCGAGGTGAAAACGCTCCTGTCTCAGGGTAGATAACGCTGCAAAAATCAGCATTTGTCAGAGCTCAGAGCTGTGTTCCTCAGTGTCATGAGGGTCATGGAGCCCCCCAAGAGCTCAGTAAACACATCACTGAGCGCTGTTACTGCTCTCATTCCCCACAAAGCCTATTCGGCAATGCTTCAAGCATGTGGATAGAAGGGAAAGGCTCCGGGCTGCTGGCCTGAAACCCTCGGCAGCCAGGCAGGTAGATGTTGCGAGAGCATTTTTCTGGGATGGCACGTATGACATGAGCATGTTTCCAGGGATGAGGTGGGAATCGAAAGGGCTCTGTTGGGCTGGAAGCGACTGGGAGGCAGCTCTGCCCTTTCAACGCTCCAGGGTGCAAAATCCCTCTTCCCAGAGCTAAGGGGAAAAACTGGAGGACCTCCATGGGCCACCCTAGGTGGAAGCAGCCAGGAAAAGGGGCTCCAGGTGCACAGAGAGGGATCCACGAGGAAGCAAGTGGGGATGTGGTGACAGCAGGGAAAATGCCAACAAGGAGCAGAGGGAGGCAAGAAGGGTGTGAGGGAGGGAAAGGGCTCCCAAGAGTCCTATAGTGCTGCACTCGATACGAGCTGATTCCAGTGCAGGGCTGGCAACGGGGACCTGCAAGCAAAGCTGCAGCGAGACAGATGTCCCAGGGCTCTGGAGCTCCCAGTGAGAGCAGCCCAGGTGCTGTGCTGGGGCTCAGGCACTTCCCCACAAGCACGGTAGGAGAGGACGGCTCCTGCCTTCTCTCCGTCAGAGCTGGGTTGCATCGCCCTGACACTGGACCCTGAGACATCCCGGCCCCGCAAGGACTGCCAGGTCCTGACAGGTGATGAGCGGGGCCTCATGCCTCGTGATGGCAGGAGAGCGGCCACTGGGTGAAACCCTGCACCGCTCGAACCATTGTTTTCCTGGAAACAGCAGACAACAATAGCCGGGCTGTGCAACGCTCACGCTGCCCATGAGCCCCTGCCCGCAGGGGGATGAGGGCTCTCCCCTCCTCCTCCTTCTCGGAGCTCGGCTTCTCCACCCCCAGCCGTGACTCAGAGCTTCCTGGGGACACGTCGACCCCATATCCCGCACTTGATGGGCTGCTCGCTGCCCGGCTCTGCCCTCCGGATATGTCCTTCACAGAGCCATTCTCTGCTCCCAGACACCTACACAGCTTTAGCGGGGCACACTGAGCCGGACAGGGACCTTCCTGTGTCCCCAAGGCATAGGAAAGGGTTGCAGTCCCATCAGGAAGGGGGGCAAGGCAGCGCTCAGCTTCCACCCTGCACCCCATACGTACGTCTGCCGCCTTCTTCTCTGCCAGCTCCAGCTTCTCCTGGGCATCTTTCAGGGCCTCAGAGTACTTGTCCAGTTCATCCTCTGTCCCCTTTAGCTTCTTCTGCATGGCAGCTAGCTCATCCTCCAGCTGGAAGGACAGTGGTGTCACCACAGGTGGAAACCACTCTGAACCCCTACACCTCAAGAGAGTCCTGCCTGCCCCATCTCAGGCTCAGCTCTGACCCATGACATCCTTCCTGCCCCATCCTTGGGACCAGTTCTGCCCCTTTCCCACATCCCACCAGCTGGCAGGGACCCAGCCCTGGACAGCCCTCGGAGTGCCCTTGAGCTGTGAGATAGTGGCAGCTGTCACACTCTCATACCCCAGACAGAGTGTCTGTTGGGTCTGGGCTCAGTGTGACCCAGCACAGGCAGAAGCCATCCCCCAACACCCCAGGGCTGGGGGCTCTTGCTCTCTGCCCTACCTGCTTGCTCCGCTCCTCTGCCTGCTTCTGCTCAGCCTCTGCCTGCTCTGCCCGGTCCAGGGCATTCTCCTTGTCCAGCTTCAGCATCTGCATCTTCTTCTTGATGGCCTCCATCCTTGGTGGGACACAGGCAGTGGTGGGCAGTGGGATGCAGGACAGACAGTGGGTGGGTAGGGCAGCTGTGTTGCCCGTGCTCCACTGACCGTTTATCAGCTCTGCCCAGCACAGGGGCTTTGCCTTTCTTGGGCTGACCCGCCTCCCCACCTTCCCAAAAAAGTCTGTGCTCGGGACCCATTGTTCATCCCGGGGGCTCCGGGTGGTCACAGCCTTATTTGGGCTCCCCGGGACAGCTGGGGTGTTATAAAAAGCAGCAGCAGGTCTGCAAGAGGGGGTCCTGCATTGTTCCAGGTGCCCCCTCCCCCGATGCAATGGGATACCCTGGCTGGTGCCCCAAGCACTTCGTCAGGATGTTGAACTGGGTCTGTGCAGCACTGGCACAAAGTCCTCACCCCCCATTTGCCTTCCTGGGGAGGCTTTGGATGTTTTGGTGGCCCTGGGCTGACATTTACCCCTGCCCAGGGGTAGCATTGAAAAGGCCAAGATCATCCTGCCGCTATTTTGGGAGCGGGGGCTTGGCAGAGAGTGTTTGGCTCTGCAGGGAGCAGCAGGGGTGGAGCCCCCCGGGGGACCGCTGAGCCCCGAGCCCAGCTCCGGCCACGCTGGTGCTTGGTGCTGAGGTGGAGGATGCTGTTGGCGGCTGAAGAAGATTCCCCAGGTGCAGGGAGGAGTTCTCAGGGCAGGTAGTGGCACTTCATCTGCAGCCGAGAGATTTGCAGCCTCCTCATGCCGGCCCAGAGATCCCACTGCCCCCATAAATCAAGTTAGGATCTCCTATGGAAGAGACCCACTGCTCCTACTCAGGGACAGATGTTGAGGGTTAAAGGGGTCAGCACCCAGGGACCTGGGGGCCAGAGACCTGGTGGCAGCTCTGGGTACCCTGGGCAGGGCACTGGAGGGGACAATGCCCACCAAGGGCCCTGAGCAGTAGCTGCACCTCCATAAATAACGCCCCCGTGCCAGGGCAGTGGCGGGAGCACTGGGCACAGTGCCACGGGCCTTTGTATTGTCATCATCCCCGGCGTGAGCAGGGGGACAGGTGGCAAGCGCTGACCCCGCTGCCATCCCAAACCTGCGCCAAACCCCAGGACAGCTCTGAGCTCCCCCTCTCAAGTCCCATGGAGATGGGCAGACAGGCTTTATTGTGGCAGTGAGGACTAGCAAAGGGTGCAGGATAGGGTGCGGAGGGCCCCCCGCCTGAGGCAGGGCACAGGCAGCATCTGGCCAAGTCAGTGCTGGGCGTCCCCGACGCTGTAAGAATATGTTTGATATTTAGTTGGTTTTCCAATAAAACAACCTAATATCAAACATATCAGACAGAGACAGGGGCAGACAGAGGTGGGAGGACCTGGAGCTCAGCTGCCTGTAAGAGAAAGAGAAGAATATGATGAGAGCTGGGGCAGGAGTGGCATCCAGCTGTAACCCCCAAGGCACTGCAGAGGCAGCACCCAGCCTCACCTTAGTGCCTGGAGCCTGCTGGGCAACTGTGCCAGTACTGGGGTGTTCAGGATGCCATGCTGGAGCAGGAGGTATCCTATGGCCAGGATGAAGCCGGAGCAGGGCAGTGCAGGCTTGGTCTCCTGGTATGGCATGTCAGGGCACACCATGACATGCACTGGCATGGAGTAGCATGCCATGGCAGGCAGCGCTGGGGCCAAAGGAACCCACACCCATCACCATCTTACCTGAGCTGGCTTGGGGGACTCTGCTGCGCTCTGGCTTGGGGGTCTCCTGGCCGCCGTTTATAACTGTGCTCGGCTGCACCGAGCAGAGGGACGTGGCCAGCAGCAGCCCTGGCCCTGCACACGTGGCCTCGTTCCCATTAATTACCACCCATTGATGTCCCCCTGCCCCTTCCCTGGACCCCCTCACTCTTGCCGCCCAGCACTACTGGTCGATGCGGTCGATGGCCCCGCACCGCCTGCTCCTGCCCCTGGTCACACTGCCTGTCATTAGCAAGGCTGTCAATACTGGGGGGCCAGCCCTGGCCTGTGGGCCCTGTGCCACCAAGGGGCTGCACATGACCCTGCCCAAGGACAAGCCCCATTGACACAGGGGAGTTGTGCCTCACATCCCCTTGCTTTGGGGGAGCTGCTGGAACTCACGGGAGTATCTCTTCCAAGGAGCAGCTGGAGGGGCTGCCTGTCACCCTGCCGCATCCATGCTGAGGATGTGCCCCACTCATGCTGGATGACAGAGGCAGGACCCCAGCCCACACTGAGGTAGCTGTTGGGACTAAGGTGGTGGTGTCCAGCAACAAGGGCACATGGGATATCACGGAGTGCTGGAAGCACAGCCTCTCCACACTACAGCAGTGCTTTCCTGCAGTGGGACACATGAGCCTTGGGAATGGCACCAGGGGCTTTGTGGGGGCTCAAGCTTTGGGGGACCAGTGGGACAGGACATGGGGTAGCCAGAATCCTGAATGCCATGGGAAGGACAGGGATACAGCCTTGCCTTCGGGGTCAGGGGCTTCAGCCCCCTGAGGTGCCCACACAATGAGGTGGCAGTGGGGACAGCAGAGACACACGTGGCAGCAGCAGTGCCAGAGCCGGGGGCATGTGTGTGGCAGTGGGTGATGTGATGCAGCCCGACAGCTGAGCTAATGAAGGGCCGTGGGGGGGGGGTGGTGCCAGCCCAGCAGCCCCCAGCCCTGTCAATAAGCAGAGCCAGATCAGGCACTGATGGGCCCTGGGGCTGGGAGACACCAAGGTCGGGCACAGGCAGAAGTGATGGGAGGTGGGGGACAGGGCCCTCCCAGCTGAGGAGCAGACAGGGATCCTGGGGTGCCTGGATAGCAAGTGGGGACAAGGGAGTGTTGCACCCAGCACAGCCAGGCTCCTCTCCCTGCTGCTGCAAGGCTGTGCCACATGGCCAGGAGCACTGCTGCACGTGGCATGGTGCAGCAGGAGCTGTGCTGGGACAGGGACCCAGTGTGGGGCACCCAGTCTGGTGAGGCATGCTGGCCGTGCTGCCACCTCCTGGCGCAGCCATGGGCGAGATGAAGGGTGCAGGATCCAGGGCACCCAGGGTTGCAGGCGACATGTCTGGATCCCAGCCACAGGAATTGTGCTGGGCTGTGTCTTCCCCTCACTGCTGCCCTGGGCTGTCCCATGCCTCACATGCAGCAGACACAGCCTGTCTTGCTCAACATGTTTTATTCTCAGTCAGGAGCTGGGCAATGCCAGGCCAGTGCCACACACTGGGCTGAGCACTCAGAGCCGCTCCACATAGAAGGCTTTCCCCTGCTGGTGCAGCTCCTGCTGGTGCTGTAAGTGCTCATCCAGGACAAGCTGGGACAGGGCGTCTCGGCGGATCTGCCAGGTACAGGAGCTGTGCTGAACCCCCAAATCCCCCTGGCTCATCAGCGCTGGGAGACATTGTTCCCCAGCACATAGTGGAGCGGGACAAGGGGGGCACCCACCCCTGGCAGCAGAGGGCTGGGGGACCCCAGCTGTACCCAACCAATGCCCAGCCTCACCGCTGCCTGCTCCCTGCCTGCAAGGTGCAGCTCCAACTCCACACACTTCTTCAGCCGTGACTCCATGATCCACTGCAGCACCCCAAGGGATGATACCCAGCACTTTGGGTGCTCCCTGGCCTCCTGCCCACAGCTGTTGAGACACAGGGTGGGCAGGTCAGGAATGCAGAGATGTTCCCCTCAGCCTGCCCTGTGCTAGGGCTCCTCATGGCCCAGATCCCCAGCATGGGGGATTCAGCCCCCAGGGCACTTTTGCCAGCTCTACCTCTCCAGGAGCCTTGCACCAGCATTCCCATTCACCTGGACCTGCAAACAAAGAGCAATGTTCACGTGGCCTGGGGTTTAACCTGCACCAGGGCACACTGCAGCCCACTGTCCCCACCTGCTCCCAGAACAGCTTCCATATTCCCAACCCCTGCCCCATCTGACCTCCTCCTGCTGCAGTGAGGAGCTCTGGCTGTTTGGTACTGCCATGGCCAGTGCCACAGGGACCCTGCAACGGCCCCCTGCAACGGCCATGGTGTTAATAGAATACCTCCGCAGTCAAGGCATCCTAGTTACAGTAACAGCCTCCCAGTTACTGTAATGGTGGCATCCTGGTTACCATAACTGCTTGCCAGTTACTGTCATGGTATCTCAGTTACCACAGCAGTAATGACAGCATCCTGGCTACCATTAATGGCATCCGAGTTACTTTGTAGTGGCTTCAGGAGGGATGCAGCCTGGGATCAGGTAGGGATGGGGCCCTGTAGTCAGAGGCCAGCGGCACACATCCTACTTGAGCTAAACTGTCATTTTATTAAACAGTAATTAAAAAGTGCTGAGGTCTGTAGCCTCCACTTTGTGTCACCCACGCCACAGTGACAAGTGAGCTGCCGGCATTGTCCTCAGCCTGACAGAAGGCAGACTCAAGGTGGGGGCCACGAGCTTTCAGCCCCAGGAGCTCGGCAGACGCTGGCATGCGAGGCGCTGGTAAGAGTGGGAGCAAACACCCCCTTAGCAGAACAGATGGGGCATTTAACACTGCTTTGTCCACTCAAGACGTCCCCAAATGCCCGGTTGCAAGAGAATGAGTAGAAACCCCAGCCTAAAGCAGTAGCTTAGCCATAGTGCTAAGAACAGGCACCAAACTATTTCTACCCCATCCAGGTGCACAGGCAGGCTGGGCACAAAGGGCTGACTGCAGGAACAATGACGTCATGGGGAAAACTGTTCACCCTTTGGAAAAAAACAGGCAAGTGGCTCCAGTGCTCAAGACCCACACAGACAGGACGGACAACCATCAGTTCCTGGTAGCTGCCGCAGGGAAGGACAGGCAGAGGGGAGTGCTGGCTGGGATCCATGTCTTTATAAATAAGCTCAAGCTCATGAGTTTGTTCACAGGGTCCAAGATAGTGCAGGACTCAAAGCCTGGAGTGTTATAAACCTGTGGCAGAGAAGGCCATGGGGCTGATCCCCACGGGCTCAGCAGCTCCAGAATGGGCTCCTGGTGAGGGCCAAACTCCAGCAGTTGGAATGGAGCCCCCGCCGAGTGATGACCTCCAACATGGTGTGAGGGGGAGATCTGAGAGTGCAGCTGGTTCCTCTCAGTGCTACCTGCACTGCAGCCCAGACCCGCCCAGCATACCCACTGCCTGGTGGCCCCTGCATGCTCACAGGGTACTCTCCAGCGTGTTGTAGTTGTCCTTGAAACTCTTCAGCTCCAGGAAGTGTTTGGCACGTTTGCTCTTCTGGCTGGAAGGAAGGTAGGTGACCTGGATGGTGGTGGGATTGGAGACTTCAGGGGACAGGGTGAGGTCTTTCACTGCTGACTGGTGCTGCCGCTGGCTGCTGCTGCCCCGGGCCTTGGTCCTGTGGGCAGAGAAGATGCACAATCACTGCTGCTGCCACCCCAGAGGGGCTGCTCAGCCTGTGTATCTGTCTGTCCAACATGAAGCATATATTTTTGTGATGACAGCACTCACTGAGGTCTTGAAATGTAAGGCCACTGGTTCTGTGCAAGTCCCTGACTCAAAGTGGTTGGGGACAAGCAGAAATGTCGACTGTGACCATGGAACAAACCCAAAACTGCAGTAACAGATGGGCTGCAAGGAAGGAGTGAACCTAGAGGGACAGATGGGCACAGACAGCCCCTGTCTCAGATGATGGCTGTACCCCAAAACCCATCTCTGTTCACACCTTCCCACAGGCTGCTGGGGCCCAGGATCCCACCACTGCATCTTGGCAACAGCACTTACATGTTTGCCAGTTCATTCAGAGCTTCCTCATACTTCAGGTATTCCATTTTCCCAAAGACCTGGATTCAAACAGAAAAGACCATGGAACATCCATCTGAAGTTATGTTGTGACCTCAGTCCCAGCAGCAGGGCAGAGCACAGGAATGCCCTGCGGGGCCAGCAGTGCCCCACCAGCACTCACCCCAGTGCCATAGCGGGCACTCTCATAGCCATCCAGCAAGGTGTCAATCAAGGCTTTGCGAATGCCTTTGAAGGAGGTGCTGGAATTCCGCAGTTCCAGCAAGTAGGCACAGAAGTTCTTCCCTATTAAAGACTTTGGGTACCGGCCCTCTACTTGAAACGGGATTTCTGGAAAAAGGCACAACAGCTGAAGCGCAGGTAAAAATGCTTGTGCTCATCCCTACAGTCAGGAATCACTGGCTGGATAAACTTCCATCCATGCCCATTGCCTCCATTTGCCAACGACCCCAGCACACGGAGTGCGCCAACCCTCAGGCCACCAGTGGGAGAAGTGACAGCTACTCCCCAGTGAGCACTCAGAGCCTTCCTACGGGGCTGCTGGCACCCTCATACATGGTCTCTCTGCACCTTTCTGCTCCCACCCTTGCCCTGGGCTCCCTTACCTGATGTCCTGATTGCATCCAGTGCCTTCATCCTGTACAGGTAGTTACAGCAGCCTGATAAAGGGAAAGCACAAACTGAGATCTCTGCAAACCTTGGAGGGAAGTGAGGAAAGGGAAAACAGGAGAAGAGACACCATCTCATGTGACAGGACATCAACACGAGCAGTCAAAGGTGTGACTTGGCCCCAGGGGAGCAAGTGCAGGACGGTACCTCTGGCACGGTACCTGGTGTTTCCAGCTGCAGGAGCCGGCCATCGTCCTCTGCCAGCAGCCGTGGCTCATACTTGATGTCCTGCACCCTTGACAGTCGAATGTCAATCTCTTCCTTTAAATCCTGTACAGCAAGAAAAAAACATTTACAGACTGCTTGCTTTGTTTGTGGGATCAAAAGGATAAGAACAGGCCGTAGACAAACTGCACCCTCCCCACTGCCTATCACCACTCTGACGCAGCAGCTCTGACGCTGGAGTAGCTCCTGCCTTTCCTTTCAGGCATGAATGGGCCCATGAGTGTAGGGAATGGAGAATACCCACCTTGGGTGCGTGCTGTCCCACAGGCACGTGGGGGCCACGGCGGGACTTCATGGCAAAGCGCATGATCTGGCGTTTCACGAAGATGAACAGCAGCACAAAGACCTGTGGAGCCACAGCGTGGTGGGGGGTCAGGCATGTGCCGAGGGGGGAGCCAGCATGTGCCCAGCCCTCTGGCCCCACTTCCCAGCCCCTCCGACCCCAGCAGACATAGGCCCCTATTCTTCCTACTAGGAGCCCCACGGACACTCAGGTCAACCCCATACCCTCTCAATCTCTACTCACGTCCTCTCCCCGTCCACTGACCCCAGGAGCCCACGGGCGCTCCAGCCCAGCCCAGCCCAGCCAAGCCCCATGAAGGCCCCGAGCCTGACTCCGAGGGGTTCCACACAGACACTCCGAGACATGTCTCACGGGAGCCTTATCGACTCCTTGGGCCCGGGTCCACGAGAGCTCCACGGACGCGCCAGGATCAGCCTCGCGGGGGCTCCACGAACTCGCGTGGTCCGGCTCCGCGGACACTCCACGCCGCACAGACACGCCAGCCCGTCCCGCCCTGTCCTGCTGGCCCTCACCAGGCTGCCGTAAGCCATGACCAGCACCACGTTGACCCCCGAGAGCCAGTTGCTGCCGGCCCCCGCCATGCCCGGCCCGGCCCGGGGCCGCACAACATGGCGGCCACAAAGCCGCACAGAACCCACACCACGTGACCAGAGGAGCCCAAATCACGTGATCCGTACGGGGCCGCCGCAGCGCCCCCGCGTACGTCACGTGTTCGGCGCGGGCAGCTCCGCCCCGCCCGGTCACGTGCTGGGGGCGGGGTCGGGGGAGTTGTCAGTGCGGGCGGACCCAGGTAAAGTTGCGGCGGCGGCGGTGGCGGCGGCTCTGGTACCGCGCGGCCCCTGAACCTGTCCCCACCTGCTCCCGCCGCCGCCCCCTACCTGCTCGGCCTCGTCGCCTCCCGCCCACCGGGCCCCGCTGCGTCCGGTGCCCTGGGGGCGGCTCTGAGCCCCGCCGCCGCCACCGCTGGGCCCCGCGCGGCCTAGTGGGCCGGGCCGTAGCCGGGGGCTGGCGTAGCGCGCGGCCGCCGCAGGTGAGGCGAGCGGGCGGGTCGGGTGCGGGCGGGGGGGTGAAATGGCGGCCGCGGCCATGAGGGCGGAAGCGGCCCGAACTCGCCCGCCTCTCCGTTGCGGGCCCGGCCTGGCGCCGCCGTGGGGCTCCTGCCCGGCCCCGCCGGCGCTCTCCAGTTCGGTCCGCTCCGTCGCCTTATTGTGTGCCGCGGACTGGGCCGTGGGGTCGGGCGGCTCCGACCCTGCCGCGCTCTCGGGGCTCGCCCGTCCCCGCCGCTGCCGGCGGTAACAATGGGAGCTGTGCTCCCGCCCTGCCGGGCTTCTTGCGGACCGTCAGGCCCGCTGCTGCCACTGCTCCTCGGTGGCGCTCTGGGGGCCATGGCTGGGGTGGTTCCATTACCCACGTGAAATTCCGGGGCAACAGCGATTCGGGGGTCCTGCGGGAGCCCCGGGCCGTGAGTACTGCCCTGCTCCACGTCCCTCCATCACGGTCTGGGGGCTCTGCTTGTCCCCTCCAGCCCGGGAGCCTCCCCAGCAAAGCGCTGCCCGGCGATACCAAGTCGGGGTCTCTGATGGCATATCCAGGAGCATCTCCGTAAAAGCTCGTGCTTTGCGTACACGGAATGACTCGGTTTGCGGCCACCATGTCTTTGCTCTGGGGTAAAACTTCTGGCATTGATAACCCTCTTTTTTGGGTCCTCATTCTGCCCCATGTTGCAAGAAAAGCTTTGCCTTCTCTGGCCCTTTTGTTTGGGGCTTTGGAGCTTTTTGCACACGTTAATTAAGATTTGTCGGAATGGGATGAAAATACCATTTTTCTGTATTAACACATCAGGGAAGCTGAAACTGGGATGTACCAGGGCGAGGCAGCCAGCAGGTCTGGCACAGCCATGGGACTTACAGATCCTGGTTCTGAAACTGTAACTTACTTGACATTTCTAATAAAATGAACAGTTTGTTACATTTTTGTATCCCCTCATTTTCTAGAGACTCTGCACTTTGCTTGTGTAGTTGAGACTCTCCTCTTTAGGCCTCCTGGGAAGGTAGTAGTGTAGTCTGAGAAGGAATTGGGGTAATAGCAAATGTCTCATTGGATGCAGTGTCTTTGACCAGAGGGTGTTGTGACCTGTAACTCTGAAACTTCTTGTTTTCCCTAAGCCCTATCCGAGTGCTGAGCTGTTGGCCTGAGGTGTGAGTGCTGCTCCGTTTAACACTAATGCTCCAGTGGGGTCTGCTCACCACTCGTTTTGGCTGGAGCTGCTCTTTCACCTCTTGGTGCATGTGTGCAGATTTGCTCTTTCAAGAGAAGAGATTAAATGCTTTTGATGAGAACAGCTTTGACCTGGGAAACTTGCATAGAGTTGCAGGGCCAGCGCAGGCATTGGGGTAACTGTGTTTGGCGGTTCAATGCTGCTGGAGCTAATCTCAAGTTCCCCCATTGAGGAATAAGTTACCAGTTGCCAGGTCCTCTTTCCCCAAGGCTGCTGTGGGGTCTGCACGGGCGCACCCCCTCACCTGACAGCCTTAGCAGAGTCAGGGCTTGGCTGACATTATTATTGTAGATATTTTTCTTTTGAGTTTTTTTTGCACATTAAGGGATAAATGTTTGTGTTACCGGTGGCAGTGATACAGCTGGGCAGGGCAGAGCATGGCAGCTGTTGAACAATGCCTGAACGCTGCACAAGGTTTGGGCTCAGTCTGCTGGAGCTGTGGCCCAGGGAAGTTGCAGGTTGTGTTCCTATGGAGGCGTGGAATCACTTCCCTGTGGCATGTGGTTCTGCTGCCAGGTTGGTTTAATACGACAAATTGTGCATGAAACTTGGAACTGGAAGAAAGCAAGAATAAATAAACCATTGAACTGGCACTTGCACAGAGAGGATGGCTGAGGATGGAAGACTTTTTCTGCTCTGCCTTGGCAGAAGTGCAGGCTTGGTGCTCTTCCCCCATATCTTGGGGGGCTCCCAGTAGCTGCACAGGTAGCTTGGATTGTTTTCCTTATAAGGGACCTTGGCATTGTATAGCTGTAAAACTGTGGTGTTTAATTGCCATGGGGCATGGGTGACTGTGGAGGGGGGAAATGTGGAGGTATTTTGGGGAGCTGTAGGAGCAATTGCACAGAAACTTCCCTACAGAGAAAGGCCAGGCACTGGTGGGAGCAGGTGTAGGGGAGTGTGCATCTAATGTAGAGGCAATGTTGGGGGCTCCCTACTCTCAGGAGGGATTTCTCACCCAGTCAAGTACTTGCAAACTTCAGCAGGAGATTCCCCAACTTTTCCCGCACTATTTGCTAATGCTGCTTCTGAGCTTCCCTACTTGACACACCGTGTTTCTCTCTGTGCTGCCCTGCTCATGTACAGCAGTGTTTCGGATTGGATCCTGCAGGTCTGATTGTCTTGCTGAGCTTTTCTCTCTGCTTCTACACTCTTGTCTGTGGCTCCTTCCCATGTCCCTCGTGTCTGCCTGGGGCAAGGCAGCAGGTCCTGCTGCTGTGGAGGAAAGCTTTGCAGTCTTAGTAATGAAATACAGAACTGTGAATTCTGTGATGATTGAAATTTCAGGGGCTCAGAAGCTGTGAGTCCTGAAAAGTGCTGTGGGATGTCTCTCACATCCTTTGTGCCTGGAAGGCACTAGAGAGGGTAAAACCTCAGTGCTAATCCTTTTCCAACATCCCCTGCCCTGAGGCCCAGTGTGAGGTTAGAAAACTCTGCTTGCTTTGGACACTCAAACTCTTCTTGGGATTTTTTGCCTCAAGCAGTGTTATCTAACAGTGTTATTGGCTATTACTCCTTGTAGACATCTTGTTCACGTTTTTGGTATCTTTTTAATCAAGAATGTTAAGAAAAACTTAGTTTTTCCAGTTTGAGAGAATAATTTAAATAAGCAAAAATAGGCACTTCTGCAAGGGTACGCTTTCCTTAAAACAAGAATTCCACAGACCTGTAGCACCACTTATTGCTGGAGCATTTTTGCTTCCCCTGCTCTGCTTTAAAGGCAAGAAAGGAGAAGAGGAAGTAGCTGATGTGTCTGAGGCTCTGAGATGCTCTGTCCTCCAAGTGAAGGTTCTTCGAAGCTTTTTTCAAGCCTTCCTGCTGCATTTGATGGCCACAGCCTCAGCATGGGCACATGGTAGATCTGTGCCCACTCACATGTGTTTCAACAAGAAGTTGTTAAACTCTTTGCTTCAAATCCAGGGAATGGCTTTAAAATTAAGGAGGGTGAATCTAGATTACCTGAGAAAGAGGTTTTCTTACAATGAGAGTGATGAGGCCCTGGCACAGCTTGCCCAGAGAAGCTGTGGCTGCTCCACCTCTGGAAGTGTTCGTGGCCAGGTTGGATGGGGCTTGGAGCTACCTGGACTGGTGGAAGGTGTCCCTGCCCATGGTAAGGGGGTGGAACTGGATGAGCTTCAAGGTCCCTTTCAACCCAAACCAGTCTGTGAGTCTATGATTTTCCTTTGGCTTCTGGTGCCTGATTGCTCCCTCCTGGATGCAGGTAATATTTTGTTTGGAGCACTCTGCCATGGTATCCAGAGAGAAACCTCAAGAAGTACAAGTGTCTGTTTTGTGTTGGGAGCACGTGGTGATGGCAGCCTGGCCCACTGTGGTTTTAGGGAAGTGGTGGGAAGGGTGGGGATCTACAGCAGCCATTCTGGCTTTTTTGCCCTTGTGATTGTTCAGTCTTGGTGCTGCCTTTTGTTTTGGTATCTAACAGTCCGTTCTTTCTTCTCCCCTGACCCACCACAGAGTTCAACCTTGTAAATACTGTTATTTGTATATACTGTAAATGATGACATCGGTGGGCACTAACCGAGCCCGGGGGAACTGGGAGCAGACACAGACACAGAGCCAGACGCAGCACAAGCAGCGGCCACAGGTAAGGGCAGTGTCCACAGAAATCAGGTAGCTTTTAGGTGGAGACCTGGTCCTCCTGTCTGGTCCAGTGCTAACGACTGGGCTTGCCTAACAAACTCCCCATGTGTCACAAGTTGCTGCTGCCAGAGCCAGGTTAATTGGGCAGCTGCTGACATTGGGGTTTCCATGTCTGTCTCCAAGTGGAAGCTGCTGCTGGGATTTGGTTTTATTTCCATTTGTACATTCCTCACACACTTTAATGAATGCAAGTGGCTGAGAAGCCACCTGCAATGGGTCTTGGTGGTCAGGTCTGCCCCAAAACAGATGTGGTTTGTGTGGCTGCTGCTCATCTGGCGCCACGAGGCAATTCAACAGTATATCCCTTTCTTCCAGAGTCCTCTTCTTGCTCCTTTTTCATCTCACTTTCTCCCTGGAGTTTTCTTCTCTGACCCTTGTTTGTGCCTTCTCTTTGCTATACTGATTCCTTTCCACAGTTTCCAGAGAACTTGGAGAAGCAGAATGGCCTTTGGAGGATGGTTTGGAAGTACACCACTCTGACGATGTGTTCCGTCTCTCTCTGATTTCTTTAGGCTACTGCGGAACAGATTCGACTTGCACAGATGATTTCGGACCACAATGATGCTGACTTTGAGGAGAAAGTGAAACAAGTGAGTGTGGAAAATGAAGGTGAACTCTGACAGGAAGGCGAGATCAAGTATTGGGAGTGCTGTGAATGCTGGGGGGTGGGAGGGACACACCTGGCTGCTCCTTGAATTTCCATCGACTGGCTTCATAAAGTTTTAGCGTTGCATGATTTGGGTCAATAGGGGTGTTAAAGGGTATCCAGTTCCACCCCTGTGCTATGGTGACATCTTCCACTATCCCAAATTGTACCAAGCTTTGTACAACCTGGCCTTGAACGCTTCCAGGGATGGGGCAGCCACAGCTTCTCTGGGCAACCTGTACCAGGGTCTCACCACCCTCACAGGGAAGAATTTCTTCTCAGTAGCCTGTATAACCCTGCTCTCTGGCAATGGGAAGCCATTCCCCTGTCCTGTCACTCTAGGCCCTTGTCCAAAGTCCCTTTCCAGCTCTCTTGGAGCCTCTTTAGGCCCTGGAAAGGACTCTGAGGTCTCCCTGGAGCTTTTACTTCTACAGGCTCAACACCCCCAGCTCTCCCAGCTTGTCTCCAGAGCAGAGGGACTTCAGCCTTCAGAGCATCTCCATGGCCTTCTCTGGACTCTGTCTAGCAGCTCCAGGTCATTCCTGTGCTGGGGCCCCAGAACTGGAGGCAGCTCTGCAGGGGGATCTCAGCAGAGCAGAGGGGCAGAATCCCCCCCCACATGCTGCCCATGCTGCTGTGGATGAGCTTGGGACAGCATTGGCTTTCTGGGCTCGCAGTGCACATGGCCAGGTCATGTTAACTCACACCCCCAAGTTCTTCTCCTCAGGGCTGCTCTCTGTCCATTCTTCCCCAGCCTGTGTTTGTTTTTGGCGTTGCCTTGATGCAGGTGCAGCAACTTTAGTCTTGCTGAACTTTTAGTTTGTTTCTGCAGGTGACAGTGTTATCCTGAGAAAAGGAGGCTGTAGTGAAAGGAGAGTCATGGTGAAACTGGTAACTTAAAAATTCACACCCTCAGTCACTTCTTGTTGAGGAACATAGTTAAGCTGAGAAGTCTGGGGAGATTGCCCAGCCCTTCAGTTTTTTCTTGAAGAGTTTCTGGTTTGGGGTTCAACTCACTTGCCTCCTTAGAGACCCAGAGAGATTTTGATGTCACCTTGGTTTGGAACATATTGACCATGGTGTTGTCTTCTCTACAGCTGATCGACATCACAGGCAAGAATCAGGATGAGTGTGTGATTGCTCTGCATGACTGCAACGGAGATGTCAACAGAGCCATCAACGTGCTGCTGGAGGGCAATCCGGACACGGTAGGATTAGGTCCTGTAAATCTGGTGAGGCCTAGTTCAGTGTAACTGCGTATTTGGAGGTGAGGCATCCAGTAGTGTCAAGATAAGGAGAGCCACTGTGACTGACTAGTTCCACAGCTTGCACGGGCTGTGAGAATGGCCCTAGGCTTGAAGGAATAGAGGAGAAAATGCCATAAGTAATTTCCTTCCTATTACTTTTGAATCTAAGCAGTTCAACAGTTGTATAGTGACATATGTATATGTTTTCACACCAGTGAGTGTGAAGGAACTTACCCTTCCCCATCAGGGCTGAGTAACCTGCATTGAAAGGCAGGTGTGCGTCAGCTGTGGTTCCTTTCTGTCAGAGCAATGTGATTTTTGTGTCTCTGGCCCTAAAGATTAATTTCTCAGTGATGCAGTGATTAGCTTCTTTGCTGCTGCCTATGCCATGGTTCTGAGGGCCTTTTTGCTGTTTGTTGTTGTGGAGTTGGGCTTGGCTGCTTTTTCTCATGCAGGTGCTTGTCTCAGGCAAGCTGAGGTCAACCCCAAGAGCAAGAGTGCTTGCTTAGGAGGAACCTCCACCTGCACGCAGGATGTAATTCCTTTTGTGACAAAGACAGCAGAGATGCAAGTAGTGTTACAGCCCAAGAAAAAGCCTATGAATGTGAGATCTTTCCAAACCACTGCTGATATCACATAGCCTCCTGGCACTCTGGTTTGGTTGGAGCCAACTCAACTCTGAGTTGAGAGTCTAAATATGATTTTAGAATATTATGCTTTAGTTCATTTTTTTGCCTGTGATAAGCCCTGGAGATATGTGGATGAGCTGTACACCTCAGACTATATTTTGTGTATTGCAGCTGCTCCCCAGTATCTGGTTCTCTGCTTGCTTTGGCTTCAGACAAGTTCTGTACAACACACATATGCGTTCCTCCTTGTCTTTAGAAAGCCCTTTCCATTGACAACTGAATAAAATAGCTTTTGGAAAGTCTTTTAGCCAAGAGGGAGTGATGTGTGTTGCTGAGGCACAGGTTTGCCATGAATGTATTCTCCTCCACATCTCTTGTAATCAGTGACTTCTAGTCAAAGAACAAACCCCTGCTATCACAGCAGTTTAATTGCCTAGAGAAATACATTGCTCATGAGAGTAGCATCCAGGACAGTGTGCAGCACACGGTGCTGTGTTACAGCACCTCCTTTATTGGATGAGCAGCACGAGGCCCTGCAGGGCAGAGCCATGGAGAGGCAGGCAGGGAGCTGGCAGAGGAAGTGCTGGGATGCCACTGATCCAGCCTGGTGGCCTTGCAGTTACAGCATCACTGAGCACAGGCAGCCTCTGCACTGCCATTGGTCAAGCGCCTTGGAGCTGCTTCTGGCCTGGATGCAGTTTGTACAGCAATCCCAGAAAGGGGATTTTCTTATAAGAAACAGACCTGTTAATTGCTTGAGTGCTCTGGTGCTGAAGACAGCTTACCTGCTGAGCTAGTTACTGGTAATGTATTGTATTTCAAACAGTAAAGGAGCAAGTATGATCTTAGCATTAGATTAGATTTTGTTAAAAAAACATTTACTTCAAAAATGTTTACTTGGAATACTGTAATTTTAAAGTTTACTTCTGAGCCAGATACCTATGGAGAAAGACTTTGGAAGCCTTGGGTTTGATGGCAGTTTGTGCCACTTTGTTGTTGGGTTACTGTCACTGTCCCTGTGTGCTTCAATTCAAACCTAGCTGTCTGCCAACTGTGTTTTCAGGTGATTATCAATGACTTAAGACTCACTTAAGACACTGCTTTTAATTGTTCTAACAGTGTGCAGCATCAGTTTGAGTATGAAACCACTGCAGCTGTCAGAAAATACATGGATGCGGGCCCATGGCAGTGAGCTGGAGGCAGACTTAATGTTTTGCAGTTGAACTTGTCTGTTGCTTAAATTCTGTGATGCTTCTCCCCATATGAGATGATATTTAGGGGAGAGGTTTTGTTAAAAACTTCACATCTGCAGAAAAAGCTTACCCCAAATGTTGACTGCAGATCACTATGAAACATTTAGTGGGGTTATTCTGAGAGCACCTGGTGACCTGTGTGAAATGGCAGGCTTTTTTTCCCCTAAGCAAGGTAAATTTATCCATGCTTTGAATTGTAGAAGTATCATGCCCTCTTTATTGAAGAATTTTAATAGATCTTTGCAGAAATAGAATAACTCATCTGTTACCTCAAACTTCATGCCAGTCAGCTGTAAGAAAGCTTGGCTCAAACAAAGATGATGTGCTGTATGTGAACTGTTAGACACCTTAAAAATTGATCTGGAAACCATTTTTGTGGAGACCCCTGTTATATTCTCTGTAGCATGTTTAAATCTGTGTATTGGCACTCTTCATTGATCTAACTGTGATTAATTTGATTAATTTCTTTCCCCTTTACAAACCTTCAGCATTCCTGGGAAATGGTTGGGAAGAAGAAAGGTGTCTCAGGACAGAAGGAGAGTGGACAGACAGAACCCAGTGAAGAAAGCAAAGAAAACCGGGATCGGGAGCGGGATTTCAGCAGACGACGTGGTGGGCTGCCGAGGCGAGGGCGAGGTGCTACCCGTGGAAGAGAGTGTATGAACCTGCTGTTTAATAAACCCCCAAACCCCTCATACTGAAGCGCTCTGTCCTTCGTAACAGCTATCAGTACAGCTTTTTGGGCAGACACGTCTGTGAGGAAAACCACCCATGTCTGTATGCAGATCTGTTTAATGCTCCCCTGTCTGAGATGATTCTTTGCGTGTTGCCCACTTACCATCAGCTTAAATCAAAAGTTCAGGGAGCATGTGGTGATGTGGTCCCGCACACAGCCACTGCATTTTGGGATTTGAGATCTGGTCTGGTATCCCTGCTAAAGTAGGATGAGTCTTGAAATCGTCTTTGCATTGTACTGTTTTTCAGTTCGGGGCCAGGAGAATGGACTAGATGGTGGTAAGAGTGGAGGATCTTCTGGAAGAGGCACGGAAAGAGGGAGGCGGGGACGTGGCCGAGGCCGAGGTACACATGGGATATGAGGTCCCCAGGGGGTGGGAGGAGAATTATATCAGTGAATCTATCTCCCATGAGGTTCCAAAGCCTCTTTTATGGGAGGAATTGCCAAACTGAAACTATGCACTTGATTTTTCTGTTTTCATGCTTACTTTTAGTGCCTACATGTTGCTTTCCCATCTTAACGATGCTAGAAACAGCACCTAGTTCTTGCATCACATCCATGGAGTTAGAAAAAAAAATTGTGCTTCATTACGGAGGTGGGAAGTTGAAAAACTCAAGGTTGACTCTTTTAGCAGGCGGGCCAATGGCTTGTTAACAACAGAACCTGCATCCTCATCATTCATGCACGTGTATCTGAGCACCACCACTGGCTTGGACTTTAAATACTTGCGGCAGAAATTAATTTTACCCCAAAATCTGCTGCTTAGGAATTGTTGCTGAGGTCACATACTGCAAAAATCAGAACCTAGGGTCCAGTACTTATGGTTTGTGCCAGCTGGAAACTTCATCTGAGCCTAGAATGATGTGTTGCTAGTCATGCTGCCAGCCAGCTGAGGTCACTCCCATACATTGAAAGATGTTGCTGGAAATCCCATCAACCCAGGAAGATCCTCTCCACTTCTGTATTCTGAGCATCAGAACTCTGTATGTTGTTCAAGTGTTTCTTTTTGTAGAACCAAGCATGTGTATGTATTTACAGGTGGCTCTGGGCGGCGAGGGGGAAGATTTTCTGCCCAAGGCATGGGGTAAGTTTCACTGATACAAACCACAGCAAAAATAAAAGTCTATGTGTGAATGGTACTGGTTGTGTCAGTCATTTCTGTTCCCTTTTTTTTTTTTGTTAATAAGGCCCAAACTGCATCATAGTAACTTAAATTTGGGATGGCTGGTGTAGCTGAAGCATCTCTCTGCTGAGAGAACTGCCTTGTGATATGTGTTATGGTCTGAATAAAATCAATTGCTTTCAAAATGCTTTGGCAGAGTGAACATGTCCATCCTCCTATTTCTTACAGAACTTTCAACCCAGCTGACTATGCCGAGCCAGCCAGCACGGATGAGAACTACGGGAATAGCAACAACAACACGTGGAACAACACTGGGAGCTTTGAGCCGGATGATGGCACAAGTAAGTGTCTTCACACGCGTGTGTGCTGGTTTGTATTGAGAGTGTGAGTGGATTTTGCATCCATCCAGTTGCAATGAGAACATTTTAGGTAGGTCTTAGGCTCAGGGATGGAGGAACAGGTTGTTGGTTCACAGATGGATTTCAGTGACCCTGATACTTTGTGCATTAGAAATGGGAGCTGGATGATTGCTCTGGAGTGAGCTTGTGAGTGCTGTTGCATGCCAGAGACACAGGAACACTCGCCTCTATTTGTTTTCCTGTAGAAACCATGCTACTGCTTGAAAAGGTTTTTTTTTAATAAACTGTAGTGTGATAAGCAGATACAAGATCTCCTAGTGTTTGGTGTATCCTCCAGAGAATTACTCAGAGTCAGTTGTATTGCTCTTCATTTTGATACTGGGAGCATTCTTTCTTTCATGGTCATCTTGCTCAAACCATGGTGGAATAGGACTCTGTTACAGAAACGAACTGAAAGCAATTCTGCTTCCCTTCCTGTTTGAAGCAAATGTGTTTGTTGGGTGATTCTGAACACCCAGCTGCCTCTGCACGTTCTCCTGCACTGGAAAACGGGTGCTCTGGGTTTTGTTTCACATATGCACAATGTTGAGACCCAGGTGAACTCAGATTTTGCAGTGTGAGAATGGGGCAGTCACAGTCCTTAGCTCTAAGTAGCCCTTTGGTGGGGGGAGGAGGGTGGGGCAGAGCTCATTGGTGGCTTTGTCGTCTTTTTTATGGAGCAATCTTGGCACCACTGCAAAGTCAAACTATTTTTCCACAATTATTAAGTATTTAAGTAAATACCACGTCTTGGGTGTAAGAAGCATCGACACCTGTGTTAATGATGCTTTAGGCCACTTCTGTGCTTCTTGGTTTTGCTGAAAAGCTGATAGGTTTAGAAAGAGAGAATTAAAGTCCCATTAACTGGGATACCTTTTACTGCATACTGTTGGGGTGGGGGTGTCTTGTTTTGTGTTTTCATTGATTTTGTTTTGGTTTTGAGTTTTGTTCATTTTTTTTTCCTTCACAAAACAGCTGTTGTGGAAGGAGGGTGTTTTTGTGAAACACCAGCAGACAGAGTGATGATCTGAGAAGCTGAGAAGGGTTTTTAAATACTAGAGGGAGTAGTGTGGGATTGTGTGTGGGGCAGTGGGTGTGCTTGCCTTCTCCGAAAAAGGATGGGAGTGGATGAGCTCTGTGTGCTGGAAGTTTAACTGTCTAGTGAGAACAGGCTTCTGTGTGAATGGTTTTCTTTTTCCTGTGTTGGTGTTTTGTGGAACTGTGGAATGAAGTGGGTTAGAATGTGGTTGGGGGAACTGGAGATTTTTCTGACAAACAACTCAGATTTGCTCTAGTACTACAACACAGCTGTAAAGTTTATTGTGCAACACCACTGGTCACCCATGTTGTATGTGGTTGGTTTGTTTCCAGTTTAGTAGCCACAGGCATCTCTTTAATTTAATAATATCCACAGGTACAATTTGACTGGTGTTACATGGGGGCAATGAAACTCGCCTGTACTTCTTTAAGTCAAAATTTCACCGGTTGTCTTTCTGTTCTTTTTTTTTTTTTGTTTCAGGACTTGATTTCATTGGGGGTGAGGGGTCAAATTATCCCCGAAAATTTGACACTGCTCCTGGTATGATACATCCAGGTGCACTAACTGCCCCGGATACCTTTACTGTATAGCTTTTTTTAAAAATCTAAAATATCTGTGGATATGTCATTCTTCTCTCTCTTAATTTGTTCATTTTAATTAATATATGACATTTGTTCTGACTGTGCTTTTACTAACACTGACACCTTAAATGTAAATTGGGAGAGGCTAACACCAATTCCTGTGGATTATGCAAATTTTAACTTCAGCCATTGCTTCTTGATGCCCAGAACAGCTCTGTGTCTGCAGAGCTAGTGACAGAGTATCCCAACTGAGGCAGCTCGGTCATATTCCCTTTGTCTCACATCCCAAAAGCTGTGACTTGCTGTTGTCCCTGTGCCATTCTGCTGGCCTCTCTGCTGTCTGTGCTTAGGGTCACAACACTGCTACAAGGGCAGTTGGTCTGGCTGAACTCTCTCTGTGCTTTGCCTCTACTTACGGCTGCTGCTGGGTGAGCAGTGCCCAATGGCTGCTCTGGCATACTCAGGCTGCCTGGCTGCTCCTCCTCACATCCCTGCAGTTGAAGATGATGGTCAGTTATTTTGAGACGACAGGGATGCTTGGTGGCAAAGCTGCTCTGTACCTGGCCGTTTTGTTTCCTGCTCTTATACTATCGTCCTTATGAGGCCAAGAGACGCCCATGAGATGATGCAGTTTGTCTTGCCTCTATAGAATTCCACTGGTGTCCATAGTAAGGCAAACATTTGACTGTCTTTTCCATAGCCTGAGGTTTTGAAGTTGAGGCTAAGGGACCATCCAGAAGAACTTGCTACTTGAATCTTGAAGGTCAGGGAGGAGAAGTGTTGAGGCTGAGGAGTCTCTTGTGCAAGGGCCCAAAAGCAGGCAGACATGGAGTGCTTCTACTGTGTTGGAGCATTTCCTGGTTCTCACCTCAGGGTTAATCTTTAACTTCCACAGGCAGCACAAGGCCATCTGCTCCAGCACTGCCATTGTGATTTTGCTGCCCTTTGGCTTTGTTTGGATTAACATTCCTTCAAGATGCAGAGTGTGGGCCTTTGGGTCTTCTTAGTGCAGAGTGACAAACCTGGATCCAGTCCTTGAGAGGCAGCTGACTGCCTGCTGGGCTGTGGGAGAAGCAAGCTGAATGATTATCTCCCAGTTTAAAATGAAGTGTGTGCTTGGGGTGGGATTTGAAAAACTTGGAGACACAGTGGGGTTTTTTTTTTCCTTCACCACATTTGTATTTGCACATGTTGTTGGCTTAATTTTATTTTTTCCTCTTTTTCTTGGTTTGAGGAGCTTAAAGACCAGCAGCTTTTTGAAGGGCTTTCTGAAAGCAGAGAGGAAGGCTTGCTGTTCAGAAGACCACCTTTCTGAAATGGTGTTAGAAGGCTCAGGGTATTGCTTGTGTTGCACCTCTCCCCTTCAGAAGAGCTTGATGGAGAGTGATACAGTTGGTTTCTTTAAATGGTTTCTTCCCATGCTGTGCTAGTTGGGAGCTTTCTGGAGTGTTCCTGGTGAATACCTGGTTATACATCGCAGCTCTTGGATTCTCCATCTGCGTCTTTGTGTGTGGGGAGCTTGAGCTGTGCTGAGTCAGTGTCTGGTATATGAGGAGTAGACTTGCTGGGAAGCCTTGTCAATGGCTGTTCTTCCATCAGCAGGGTTTCCTTCTGCTTTTAGTGCTGCTTTTTCTTCTTATTTTCTCCAACAAAAAAGACTTAAGAGCCCCGTGCTATGTTCCTGCATGCACAAACTCTTCTTGGGGCAACTCTCCTGTCTTCCTGCTCTCTGAGCCAGCTCTGACTTCACCTCTTGGGTTAGGCTTGGGCTACAATGATCTTTCTGATCCATGAAAATTTAGAAAGCAGCCTTCCTGCTCCTGCTGTGAGGGCACCAAAAATCTAAGGATTGTGGGAATTTAGGTTTCTAAACTTTGGATGTGTTTTGGATTGAATGTGTTGATGGTTCTGGCTGTGGAGGAAGGGGTAGTGTGCCTTAAGACTCCTGGCACCCTGGCAAGTGTTGTATTAATATCTGTGTTTCAAACTTGAATATGTAAAAAAGTAAATCCTTTGAGACTTCCTGAATTAGTTAGAACTAATTAATTAGAACTCATCAAGCAAGACAAAAAGCAATGGGAAAAGAATAATTCACTGATACTTATTTCAAGCACTAAGTCCCCCAAGTCTAGACAAGTGGTTGTTTAAATACACAAGTGAAGTCTATATGGGGAGATCTGTGTCCTGCAGAAGAGCTCAGAATGCTCTCCTTCTCCGCATGCTTTGTTTTACGCTGTAAAAGGGCTGATATCAACTTGTTCTGTCCAGCAAGTGACTTCAGGATTAACCCTGTTGGTGCTCTCAGATTTTCTTGATCTGGTTTGTGTGGACTGAAAACAAGCTGCACAAAATGGGACTGGCTTTATGCTCTGAGGGTTTTGGGGATGTGAAAGCTCCAGCTCTCTTCCCAAACCAATTTTTAGTTGTTAAATGGAGTCTGAAACTGCCACATAATATTCAAAGTACAGACATTAAACTGTGATGGAAGCGAGGATTGGAACAAGTTGAAAATGCAGCCAGGCAATACTCTTTATTTTCTGCTAAATTTTTGCTCGCTTAAATTGCACTGTGTTGGATTGCAGCTGAGCTTTCCTGCTTTTCTCTCTGGTACTTCAAGCTGCACACTTAGAAACTGTTTCTGGAACTGGTCACAGAAAATGCAGGAATTGCTTAGTCCCATAAATTTTATTTTCTGAATCCCATTTGCCTGAGCACAGGAGGTTCTGAAGTGCTGAGGTTTCAAGATTTTTTTTTTTTGGTGGGGTGGAAGATGAATCATGGGAATGGGTCCGTTATCCTTGAATTTTATAAAAACTTGGGGTTTACCTGGATGGTGAGATCCTGTGCCAGAGCTGGCAGGAAGCCCGTGAGGGAGGTGCTCTGTCCGCGCTGCTGGGGTAACACTGACTGCTTGCAGGTGCACAAACTTACAGCTACTGCAGTACAAGGGGAAGCCAGGGAAATGGCACAAGGAGGCTGGGGACAGTGCTGGGGCTTCCTTGCAGAGCTCAGCTCCCCTTTTGGGTGTTGGGAGGCTGTGCATTGCCCTGTCTGCCAGCCCAGCAGTCCTTCTTTTGCATCCCAGCCTGTGCCAGCAAGGAAGGGGTGATCCCATCACAGTACCTTGACTGTAAAGCATGGGTTGAGGTTGACTGCTTTAACTTGTCTGATTGGCAAATAGAAATCCTCCTGGCTGCCTGCAAAGCTCCCCAGTGTTTCCCCAGCTGTTGGAGGTAGAGCTTTGATGTATCCATAACTTCTGTACCTGTTGTTGTCCTTATAGGTGCATGGAGGGCAGCGACAGAAGAATGGGGCACGGAGGACTGGAACGAAGATGTAGGTATTTTCTGAACCCATCTCCTCTGTACATCTGCCAGCAGGCTGCTGTCCTGTCTCTACACATAGAGCTGCCAGGGGAGCTTAAAGCACATCCTCCCCAATCTGTGGACAGAACTCCAGGCAGGCTCCCAGCTCTGGTAGCTATGATGAATAAGTAATGGTTGCATCTTCTATAGTATATGTGTTAGAGAGATCGTCGTATCTTCCAAGACAGGAAGGTATCTCCTGGGGCATTGAGGCTGGTCCTCTAATTTCCTGTAACTGTAAGATGGAATTCTTCCAAAAGCTGGCCTGACTCCACATAGGACTCTTGCTTCACTCCTCTGGTGGAGTGGCAGTTGGGGAAAGTTTGCCTTTGATCACACCAGCAGCAGTTTCATGGTTTCATGCATGTCATATGCCTCTGCTGGTCCTTGTGATCTGGATGGAAAAGAAGCTCTTGACTTTACCTTCTAATGTGCTCTTTGATGTGTCTCACCACCACGTGGTCTCTACCTGATGTCTCCTTCAGGAGAGAATGGACATTGCTAGCCCCTTCTGTCAATGCCTATCTATAAGTTTCTTCTGAAATGGGCTTCAGGCCCTCTCCAAATCAAGAAAGGACTTCTGTTCTTGCAGATGGGAGCAGGGTTGGGCATGTTAGTATGATTGCTAGTTTTGCGTGCTCATTTTGGCTCTGCCAACAGAATGGGCAAGCACGGGAAGCATTTGTTTTTCAGGTACCACCTGAGGGAAGCACTACTTTCAGGCACACTACTGCTGCTGTGTTTGGAGATATGAGCAGCTTTGCCTTGTTCAGTCAGGTCTCTTCTAGAAGGGAGTTTCTGAGAGCCTTTCTTACCTTCATTTTGTGTGAGATGCTCCCAGGACTTCTGGATTTACTTTTTAAATTCTGGCAGTTCAGTTTGTAGCAGCTCCTCAGTCTGGAATAGGAGCTGTTCTTGTTCAGGTGTGTTTCAGGCTATATCACAGGTCATCACTAACCCTCCACCAGTTTTTGAGCAATGTTATTTCCCCTTCGGTAGTTGAAGTAGATCTGTTGGTCAGATCATCCAAGTGAGCCCAGATCATTGGAAGCCTAGCTATGGATCCAAAATTTCTGTTTGACTTTGCTACCAGTGCTTGCAACTACCTGTGCAGGGGCTTTTGTAGATCTCTGCTGCATGCCATTGACTCAGAGCAACAGCCCAAGGTTCTAGAGCAGCCCTAGGGGATTTGTGGACTATGGGAAATCTGTAGAAGGATTTGAGAGGGTTTTTTTTTTTCCCACTGGCAGGTAATTTGTGTGCTTGCCTGAGAAGAAACAAATAGAAGCTGATTCTGATGGGAGCTAAATGCTAGAGAAGCTTCAGTCTAAGCGCTTGAATTTCTTGGCTGTTTGTCTCAAACATTCATGTGCTTTGTGTTGTAGGGACTGTTATGAGGTGCTGTTCTCACTTTTGGATCCTTTTTTCCTTTTTTATCTTTCAGCTGTCAGAGACAAAGATCTTCACAGCCTCCAATGTGTCTTCAGTGCCTCTGCCTGCCGAGAATGTGACAATCACAGCTGGACAAAGGTGAGAGCCCATGGTGATGCTGTTTATCTGGGAAAAGTAGCACATGAGTCTTGGAGCAATTTGCCATCTTCAACTAAACCTTACTAGCTAGCTAAAATGCAGCAGCTCTGAATGAGATGAGGTAGATTTAAATGGAAGAGTTTGCTTAGTAGTTTTTGTGTCCTAATCCTGGATTAGAGTTTTCCTAGGCTCTATTGCAGGTTCTTCAGGTTTGGGGGCATTTTGCTGTGTTAAATTAATGTAAAGTGTGATTTAAAATTAAAGGCCATGCAGGCTCTTGCTTGGTCAGTCTGTCTTTTTGAGGTTGCCACTGGCAGTTGTGAGTTAATGTTTTGCAGATTCCTTCAATTTGTAAAGTAAAAGCTGCGAAGCTGGAGGGGGAATACTGTTCTAAGGGAAGTGGGAGCTTCTGGTAACCTCAGTGGGTCTTTGTCTACCCAGAATTGATCTCGCAGTCCTGCTAGGAAAGACACCCTCTTCTATGGAGAATGAGTCAACAAACCTGGAGTCATCCCAGACTCCTTCCCTGGCGCAGCCACTGGTGTTCAGCAATTCTAAGCAGAGTGCTCTATCCCAGCCTGCCTCTGGAAACTCCTTCTCTCACCACAGCATGGTAAGGAAATGCTGGTCTCTGCCAGCAGGTGTTTGGCTGAGGTTGCTTATCCCTTGTTGTTCTGTCTGTTTGGATAATATAGGAAATACAGTCCTGATGCTCGCTGCTTGGGGCTGGTAGAGCCAAGTAATTTGCTTGTCAGCTTTAAAAGCAGTGGCCTGAAGTTCAAATCATTGTGATAATTCCTCCCCTGCTGCCCTTGTCAGATTTGCAACACATGCTTCATTCCTGCTTAAAGGAAAAGCTCTTTTGGTCCAGGGCTTACCATTCCAACAGTTTGAGAAACAGAACTGATTGGGAACTGGTGTGGGATGGAATGCTGACAGGAGAAGGAAGGAGGCATTGGGTCAGAGTCAGGGATGTGCATAGACCTGGGCAGTCTAGGTCTGGTGCTGCTTTGTAGACTTTAGCAAAAAGAAGTAAAAATTGTTTACTTAATGGTGTGGTAGTTGAGTAAAGATTTTCAAAACCACATTAACTATAAAGCCAAGATCTCCTGGTGTTCCTCATTTAGTGCAACTAAATGCATGAGAATAATTTAGTACATTTTTTAAGATCCTGTCTGTTAACTTCCTTTGTAACCCCCTGTGACACTGTGCTGTGGCATGGGTTGGGTAAGAGATGAGCATACCTATGTTCACACACGATGGAGGCTGGGAAAGAAACATGAGCCCTTCCTGCCAGCAGTGTGTATGTGTTTGGAGCTCAAGAATGTTGAGCTGAGGCACACCCAGTGAGAAGCAGCAGGGTACTGTGTTTTTGGGCTTAGGTTCAGAGATGTACTTGTCCTCTGAGCTAAGTTCCAAGCCATGGGAGACATTGACTTTATCTCCTTGCTGAAATTGCAGGTGAGCATGTTGGGGAAAGGGTTTGGAGATGTCGGGGAGGCCAAAGGCAGCAGTACTACAGGGTCGCAGTTCCTGGAGCAGTTCAAGACAGCCCAGGCGCTGGCTCAGCTGGCAGCTCAGCACACCCAGCCTGCTGGGAGCACCACTACTGCTTCCTGGGAGATGGGATCCACCACCCAGACCTCGTCTCTGGTGCAGTACGGTAAGGAAAAGCAGCGTGGCTCCCTAGAGGGGAAGGGAACATGTTCCCCAAGAACTGCAGAGGCACGCTGTGAGCAGCAGTGGGAGGGATTCGGCAGAGGATCTCTTCACAAGTTCACAACCAATTTAGCTGAGCTGGAAAAATTAAGAGAGCTGTGGGTGAGACTACAGCGTAACAGTGTGTGTGAGTCTATAACTGTTCCTTTTATACTTGGAACAGTTGAATCTATCATTCCAGACAGTTTCAGGGCCAGGGATCTGGCATTCCTGAGCCTCTCAGAGTCTGCAGAACTATTTCCCAGTGTAAAGCTGTGCCAGGAAAAGGTCTGAAAGGGCACCTCTGGAGAACAGCTCTCAGATACGAATTCTTGTCAGTCTCCTCTCCCTGCTGAACTCCTATTATCTTTTAAGGGAATTTTAAGGGGATTTACTCCTAAATGCCAAGAAGTAACACTATCTCTGGGCTGGCATGAGGGAATAAACAGGGATTGAGAGGCTCTTTTCAGATGAGAAGCTGAGTTTTGCTGTGGTTGAGTGCTGGTGTAATTTCTTTCAGCTTGTGCTTGTTATAGGGAAATGGCTCTGGTTCAAATCTAAAAAGAGAAAAATTGAGTCCTGTCCTAGTGACAGTCAGTGTTGGCAGCTTCTGATCTTCTCAGACAAGAAGCCTCAGAGGAGAGTCACAGAGAATAGGAGTTGATTTTGAATAAACTGTGGAAAGGCTTAGTCAGAGGAGGAAGGTGGTGCAAAGACCTGAGGGTAGGCAGCCCTAAGCAGTGATGTTGTTTGGAGATACCTAGTCCCTGCAGGGGAAGGAGGAGGCAATGGAATGCAGGAATATTAACAGAGAGGGAAGGAAGTGGCCTGCAGGACTCTGACATACAGTGTCTCCACATGAAGGACTATGGAGTCCAGCTTTTCTTGGAGAATGGAGGACTTCTGCTGTGCATGCTGGCTTTGTCCTGTAGGGATGGTGGAAGCAACTGAGGGAAGAAGTGTTTAAAAAGGCTTGGCATTGATGGTGGTGAGAGCATGAGGCTAGGACCCCAGGGATGCTTAAGTTTTCTGCTTTCTAACAAGCTTTAGGATGAAACATAGAGGAAAAGCATTTCTTTTTCTTGGTAAGTATCAGAATTTGATTTATTTTTAAGGAAATAAACCCTGATAACTCACCTCTGTCTTGTCCCATAGATCTCAAGAACCCAACAGACTCTTCCGTGCATAGTCCCTTCACCAAGCGTCAGGGCTTCACATCAACTTCAACCATGATAGAAGTGTTCATGCAGGAGAAACAGCCTGTGGTGACTGCCTCCACAACCATGCCGGCACCCCCATCCTCACCACTGCAAAGCAAAACCAATCCGGTTCCCCAGATGTCCCCAGGGTCCTCGGACAACCAGTCCTCAAGTCCCCAGCCTGCACAGCAAAAGCTCAAGCAGCAAAAGAAAAAGGCATCATTAACATCAAAGGTGCAGACCAATGGTGGGGAAGGACACATTAAGTTGTGTTAGAGCTGCAGAAACAGCCATTTGGGCTGCTGAGGGAAGGTCTGGGCTTGGCCTTCCTGCTGTTAGCACTGAGTGTTTGTGGAAGTGATGGAGTTGTGTGCCTGCCTGGGTAGGACATTGTAATTCAGGGGCTGCAAGCCTGTAACTGCCATTGTGTGCTGGGTGTTAAAGTAATTCTCTGGGCTAATCACCGGGAACGATTGACCTGTTCTGCTGTTCCTCCCTTGCAGATTCCTGCACTTGCGGTGGAAATGCCTGGCTCGTCGGATATCTCAGGGCTAAACCTGCAGTTTGGGGCGTTACAGTTTGGTTCAGAGCCTGTTCTTGCTGAGTACGAATCAACGCCCACAACCAGTGCTGCTGTTAGCCAGTCTCAGAGCAGCCTCTACACCAGCTCGGCCAGGTGAGGATCAGGAACCTATTAATCCAAGCAGGCAGCTTTAGGAGTTTGCTGGTCCTGTGGACTTGAATTGTCATGCATATGAGGAGACCCTTTCTGATTGTGCGTTGGTCACAAAGGGAGGACAGTGTATGCAACAGCAAAGCACAAGTTGCCAGCAGACTCATTGGGAAGCTCTGTGCCTCTTTGGCCTGTGGTACTTGCACAGAAAGCAATTTTCCTGCTGCTCTTAAACTGTGTTGTTGAAAACATAGGGGAATCCCCAGTACAACTGCTCTACGTCACTTTGAGTGCTTTGTCCTTCTTTTTGCCTGGAAAACTGGGACACAGTGGGGTAGGTGTATCTACAGTGATGGTGCATTTGTCTTCTCTTGGGCTGACCCTTAGTAATTGGCCAGTCCCTTGAGTACTGGGACCTCGTACATGAGTCCTGGCAGCTCATGAAATGTTGCCTAAGGCACAGCAGTGTGTGAGGCAAGGATGCAGCCAGATGTCCATGACTGGGCTAGCCCTGCTCTCTGGGCAAGTTTCTTGGCTTGACTTCTTCATGTGGCACCTTTATACTGATGCTTGGGGCTTTTTATCTTGAATATTTGAAATGAAGAGCCCAGTCTGGGTAAGCAGCTTACAGCAGGGTTATTTTGGAGGAAAATGGAGGAACACTTCTTTTTTTCCTTTTGTAGTGAATCTTCATCCACAATTTCGTCCAATCAAAGCCAGGAGTCTGGTTACCAGAGTGGCACAATACAGACAGCAACATTTACCTCCCAGAACACTGCTCAGGGACCGCTGTATGAACAGAGATCCACCCAGACGAGGCGATACCCAAATTCTATCTCCTCCTCACCCCAGAAAGATCTGACCCAGGCTAAGGTAAGAGAAAGCTTTGCTCACTTGTGCTGAGTGAGACTCGTGTGTGAAGTGTCTTGGGGGAAGGTGAATGGCTTATCAAATGGTTCTGTGATCATCCAGCCTCACTGGTGGCTCGTGGGCTCTAAAGAGAGCTCTCTTCTGGCTGCTGTGTTTTGTGCCTGGGCCTGGACTACTGGGGTTAACAGCAGTCAAGTTGATTGCAGGGTATGTGTTGTGTCATGTACAGTTACCCTGCTAGAGAGGGGCATGCAAAGAATTTTAGTTTGTGTTATGGGTTTGGTTCTTGTATGCTGCACACCGGTTCAGTAACATCAGGTTTGTCTGATGAACTTCTATGGAGAATGTTGAGGCAGTCTAACTACCAGCAGTAGAGAAACTTCTTGCACTGATTTCTCTAATATACACTTGGGGACCATGCTGGCATGGGGCTAGACCTTGGCATGGGGCTGTGACCCAAACACAGTCTAGTGACACAGGCTGGTAGCAGGACCTTTTCATAACTGTAGAAGAGAGTGTGGGACAGGTGACACTCTGCCTCTGGAAATGCACAGCTATAATGCCCAATACTTCTTTTTTCTTTTCTTCCTCAGAATGGTTTCAGTTCTGTACAACCCACGCCATTACAAACCACACAGGCTGTTGAAGGTAAGAGTCTTGCCAGTACAGCGGGTGTCCTGCATCTCTTTTGCTTGTGTTCTCTGCTTTGAATGAGAAGCTTTATCTTTGCTGATAGCAAGTGCTTTCCTTACTGGACTAATGGCTGCCATTCAGATTATTTGCTTGCCTCAAAACATTCAGCTTTCTGCTGATCCTTGAGATCCTTGAGGGGTCACCTATGACAGTAATTTACTCTGCTTTGTGGGTGGAAGGCACTTCATCTGTAGGTCTTGAAACTCTTTGCAGAGCCAATGGTAGTGTTGGGGTAAAGTGGGACGTAGAACACAATCGTAAGTGTATAACTGTTCGGCAGCACTGAGGGAAGCCCCAGATCTCCCAGCACCTCTAGCTGAGCACTTGCTGATCCTTGCCCTTGTGGTACCCTCTGGAAGTTGCCAGTAGCTGCCCTTAACTCAAGGCTTTTGTTCTCAGGTGCTACGGGCCCTGCAGTGAAGTCTGACTCCCCCTCTGCTCCCAGTATTGCACCTCTCAATGATGGGGTGTCTGGATCGTCCTTGCTGACAACAGCCAGCCAGCACTCAACAACTCTGAGCAGCCTGAGCCACAGCGAGGAGCTCCCCAGTACAAGCACTGCCCAGCTCAGCAGGTGAGTGAGTGTGTGGGGGGGTGGATTTCTGAAGAAGCAGAACTAGAAGCAGGAATCTATAGCAGACATCAGAGTCTCTCATGCAATGAGGAAGACTAAGATGACTCATCCCATTCAAGCAGATGGGGAAATGGGATGGTGCTACCAATGTTGACTCTTTCATCTTGGTCTGACAGTGTTTTATTTTTCTTCTGTCAGTGCGTTACCCACCCAGCAGAACAGTCTGTCCTCATCCACATCCTCTGGGCGAACATCAGCTTCAACTCTTCTGGTGAGTCTGGTTATGCTCTCACACTGTGTACCCTGTTTCTGCTCGGCTTGGCGGGGTCTGCTGGGCTGCCTGACCCTGGGGCTGTGGTTGTGACAGGAGCTGCCAGGCTGCAGGCGGTCCTGCTGGGGTTTGGATGCTGTGTGGATAGAGACAACAGAGGGTTATGTCCAAACACTGCACCAGTGTCCCAAGGCTGTTGACACCTTGCCCGTTTCTGACTGAGCAGTGCCTTCTTTTGAGCCTGTAGTAGCCCTTGAAGGTGCTGCAGAGTCACAGCCACATGTCAGAGCAAACTGTAGCTGATGCAGTGGAACCAAATAAATACCTGTACAGCTGGGGGTTCTTGCAGTACAGTTCCTGGGTAACGGCTTCTGCAGCAGAATACATCAGCCTGCTGCAAATGTGCTGTCAAGCCTGCTCCGCTCATCAGACAGATGTGTTGGGCTGTAACCATGAGAGATGTTTGTAAGTATTAGGGATTGGCAACTGTCAAGACTTTGGGCTTAAGCCAGGCTCACTGCAGAAACATCCAGATGCAGACAGAGGTGCATAATGTTCTGTGTAGAGAGAGTGTCCTGTGGTACCTGTTCTCTTGGTTCCATCTGATCCCCTGCCTCTCCTTCCTTCCTTCCCTAGCACACAAATGTGGAGAGTGAAGCAAGCCTCCATTCTTCTGCTAGTACTTTCTCCACCTCCTCCAGCACGGTGTCAGCTGCCCCACCGGTTGTCAGCGTTTCATCCAGCCTCAGCAGTGTCAGCAGCTTGGGCCTCAGCCTCAGCAGCAACTCCACAGTGACAGCATCGACTCGCAGCTCTGTTGCAACCACATCAGGTACTTTCCTGGGTACTGTTGTACCAGAGAATGGTGTGAGGGCAAGGAGAGCAAGTTTCTGCTGTTTGCTTCACTGTGGAACTTTCACTTTCTCTTCCTTTTTCAGGAAAAGCCCCTCCCAATCTCCCTCCTGGAGTCCCACCATTGTTGCCTAATCCATACATCATGGCTCCAGGGTTGCTACATGCCTATCCGGTGAGTGGAACTTCACAGTGGTGCCATGCCATCAGGTCCCTCCCACCTCCCTCTGCAGCAGTGAGGGATGTAGCATAGTGGGAAAACTAAAATCTGTGACATAGCCCAGCAGGACTGCCTTGGACAGGCAGAGTTTGGACATGCTGTTTTTTCCATGATTTCTATGTGTCCATGGGGGTAAATGTGTGTCATGATCACCCCAGAGCAGGGTCTACATGCCTGTTCCCTGCAGCCTCTCCAGCCTTTGAAGAGCCCTTGGGCAGAGCACAGTATGTGGAAGCACAGAGCTGTGTTAGAAACGCGGTGTGACAAAAGGCAAACAGTCAGGGCAAGGGTAGCAAGAGCCACAAAGTCTAGAGTGTGTGTCACACCCTCTCCTAAAGATGAGGACATATTTCAGTTTTGGGATAATTTCCAGAGAAAAACTGTTGAGTGGCTTTATGGTCTGGAGCACTTTCCTCTGAGCAACTCACCGAAATTTCTGGCAGTATCAACCTGCGTAGAGGCTCTGCCTGCACCTGGTGGCTCATGTGGCTGCTGATTAGCTACTTCTGCTTTCTCTCATGTTTATCTAAGTGTTTAATCTAAAATTAAGTGTCCTTATGGTCCCATGTCCCTAATGTAATCTCTGGCTCTTTTTCTAGCCACAGGTGTATGGATATGATGACTTGCAAATGCTCCAGACGAGATTCCCTTTGGTGAGTACTGCAGAATGACAAGGACATGCTGCTTCCACTGGTGCTGCTTGGATAGAGACAGGGCAATCTCTGTCAGAGCAGCAGTCCTCAAGAACTGGTAAAACGGGGTGCTGAGCGGGTGCACCTCTCTGTACCAGCAGTGAGGAGTTAAACAGTTGCTCCTTGGCACATGGGGAGTTGGCAGCATGAGTTACTCATACAGCAGTATACCTTGTGGAGCCAGGGAGCATGAGTTAACAATAGCAGGGCTGTTACAGAGATTCACCTCTGATCCATGACAGAGCCAGTGACTAAATACCTGATGAGATTGGGCTTATTTAGCAATAGGACATGTCCATTTTCATGTGAAATGAGGGGAAAAGTCTAGGCAGTTTAAGAACCGCATACCAGTAGACCTTATCTGGTTCTTCTAATAGCCAGATGAGGGGGATGGTACATGCTACAAAAAGCTGGGGCTTTTTGTAGGTCATGATCAGCCTGGATGTGGCTGGTTGAACTACAATACCCAGACATATCTTGCAGCTACAGTACAGAAATTCCTCTCTTGCAAAGATACTGCTTTGCACTTCGGACAGAGCTGGTCAAATGTCTTCTCCTTTTGTTTTTATTCATCAGGATTACTACAGCATCCCATTCCCTACACCGACCACACCACTGACTGGAAGAGATGGCAGCCTGAGCAGCAATCCATACTCTGGTAGGAAAAAAGACTGCTCTGATTCCTATCCCATCAGGTTTTGTGCTGCTTCTACTAGTGTCCTGTGTCTTTGTCCACTGGAGCTACATCTGCACCTGCCCCTGTACTGTGCCTCCTGCACCGCTTTTGGTTTGGAGCATGCCTCTCACAGTAAATTCTTGCCTTCCCTTTGAGCATCTGGTTGCGTCAAGGTCTGATACTGGGAAGAGGAGGGCAAAGTAGGAGTTAATGGGGCACTTGGACAGGGAGTGAGGAAGGGCTGAAAGATTGTAGGCTGCAAGGCCTACAACTGGGGGACTGCTTTCCAGGTGGTTGTGAGGCAGGTGGTAAGCAAGTGTTTCTCAAGCACTGAGAGTAAAAATAGAAAGAACGGAGAATTCTCCACAAAATATGAAGAAATTACATTTTTTTTTCCTATGGGACAGTCTCATGGAGAAAGCAAATGAGAAATTTGAGACCTGTCAAACTCAACCCAAGCACCCAGTTAGGTGTATGACTTCTCACTGACCTTGGTAAGTGCGTTAATGCACTACCAGTCCACAGTGGGCAGTGACTGTGCTGAGCTTTGATATGCTTTAGGAATTGTTGCACTTGGAGGTTAGCTCTTTTTCCAGCACCACTTCTCCTCAGCTTTGGCAGGAGCTGGTTTGTGTGGAAGTGCTTTTGCCCAGCTGATGCTGAAATGCCAAGCTCAGAGCATGGCACTGTGAGCTCTGAATAGCAGAGTGTTTGCATGGAAGAGCCAAGCAGGTGCTCATCAAGATCAGCTCAGGGAGCCTCCCCCAGCCCTGCAGCCAAGCCCTGCACAGGCCAGGCAACGATCTGGGTTGTGTTCAGTCCTGCTAGGGGTGCATGGAGAGGGTTTGAGGGACAGCTCTTAACTCTGCTAGAGCTCATCGGGCTCTGCTAGCGGGTTTAACCAGTGCCAGATTAGGGGCTTAGCTACTGTGGCTTCCCTTTGCCTCTGTAGTGCTGTCAGGGCCAAGGAGCAATTAACAGCTTATCAGTGTGCAAAGGTCTGAAGGCCACAGTCCTTTGCACTGGCAGGAGGTGGTGTGTATGTGGGGGGTGATTTAAGTCACTGTTTATCAAAAGACTGGGTCACCTTTGGGCTGAGTTGGAATGGGCCAGGATCTAGCATCTGTTCTTTACGCTCACCTTCTCTATTTCAGGTGACTTAACAAAATTTGGCCGTGGTGATGCCTCTTCCCCAGCTCCTGCAACAACTCTGGCACAGCCTCAGCAGAGCCAGACCCAGACTCACCACACCACGCAGCAGACATTCCTGAACCCAGCGCTGCCTCCCGGCTACAGTTACACCAGTCTGCCATACTACACAGGGGTACCAGGGCTCCCCAGCACCTTCCAGTATGGGCCCGCCGTGTTCCCTGTGAGTTTGCCAGAGGCACGATGTGGGATTTGGACAGAAGAGTGGCACAGCAAAGCCTCTTCTCACTCTGTCCCTCTCTGTTCTGTAGGTTGCTCCTACCTCTTCCAAGCAGCATGGTGTGAATGTCAGCGTCAATGCATCAGCAACCCCTTTCCAGCAGCCCAGTGGCTATGGCTCTCATGGGTACAGCACTGGTAAGAGACCCACAAAAGCACCTTCCACAGCAGCAGGGCTTGCTCCTGGTGTTACTGGCTGTGATAGGGTCTGCTATCTTACAGCAGTAATAGAGAAAAGTGCCGGGGTGACACTCCCAAGTAGTTTGATTATCCTTAGAAAGGCCCAGGATTGTTCTGCATACAGGTCTGGAGTGTGTTTGGGGATTATAGTTCACTTCATGCCCTCTTGTGTGCCCCACAGTTAGCTGTCTGGGCCCTTGGACCACTATCAGAAGCTTAAGCTGCTGAATGGTTTGGTTTGTTTTTTTAACTGCCTGTATGTGATTAACAGAAGAGCAGTTGTTCTGGATTTGAGCTTGTTTTCCACCAGTGTTTGGCAGACACTTTCTGGGGAAGTGTCCTTGATTCAAAGATGTGGGAAGGTCATGAACCTGCTGCCTGTTTTGGTACTTGGTTGGTGTCTGGCTGACTTACGCAGGGCTGCATTTGGCTCCCTCTTCCAGTCTTTAAATTCCTTTTGTCACTTTTTTCACTGCATTAGAGCCCTTCAAGATAGTATTTTCTCTTTGTGAAGGTATTTCAGCTTTGTACCAGGTCACCCAGTGCTGAGTCCTTCAAACTGCTTTCATTTCAGCACTTTTTCCAGGCATTAAATTAAATGATGGCTGAGGTATCCTCTGGGCCACCCTCTTTTATGGACAGCCAACATCCCATGGGACTTGTGTTGTCAGTCACTGCACCAGCCACCCCAGCCCACTGCTGAGTTGCCTTTACATGCAATTCCCTATTTTACACCTGAGGAGCTTTTGGGCTGGTCTTGCTGCTGTGCTACATGCTGTGGGTTTGTTTCCCTATCTGTCCATTGTGTTCCCCAGCTCTTCTCAGACCTGCTGTTGTCCGTGTGTTTCTGTGGGTGGCAGCCAGCCCTTCAGCTGATTTCTAGAGGCATTTTGAAACTGTGTGTATCCAGAGCAAAATAACTTACGTGGGTGCTTTGCATGTGGTCATGCCAGGGCCTGGCTGCCCAGGCCAGTCTGTCTGCAGATCTTCTGACATCTGGAGCTCTCCACCAGGTGCTGCTGGTGTTAGCAGCAAGCAGCTCCTGCTGACCCACTGGCTGCTGCCTAACACTCACTTCTCCCTTGTCCCCAGGTGTATCCGTGACATCCAGTAATACAGGCGTGCCAGACATCTCGGGTTCTGTCTACTCCAAAACTCAGGTTAGTGTCTGTGAGTGCTTCCTGCATTGCTGGGGAGGAGAAGCCAAGCTCTGAGACCGCCTTCCTGGGCAGTGAGGTCTCTTCCCCTTGGATCAGAGGAGAAGGGAAATGCTTGACCTTTCCCAGCTTACAGCAATTCAAAGCGCAGAAAGAGCCATAGGAATGAAACTCTGTATCTGTTCTCTGTACCACATGCTGACTCTGGCCCTGTGATGTGTAGAGATGGGGAGGGGCACACTGCCAGGCTGGCTCCCAGCCCTTATTTTGTTGTTGGCGTCTCCTTCTTAGCAATCCTTTGAGAAGCAGGGATTTCACACTGGAACCCCAGCAGCCTCCTTCAACCTGCCTTCGGCGCTGGGCAGTGGCGGCCCCATCAACCCTGCAACAGCAGCAGCATACCCCCCCACCCCTTTCATGCACATCCTGACCCCGCATCAGCAGCCTCACTCGCAGATCCTCCACCACCACCTGCAGCAGGATGGGCAGGTAAGCAATGCCCCTGGCACCTCAGCCCCTTACTGATGTATCTCCTAGGGCTCTTGCTCTCCCTTTACTTCCCTGGTCCCTCTCTCCCTCCCTCATGCTCTGCGGCGGACACACACAGTGACATGCACATGCTTACACCTGCACATACACACAGGGCTGATAAGAGTATGAGGTGAGAAGGAAGGCCTGGGGTGCACTCTGCCAGGGTGGGTACTCAGCACAACCCCCCTGCTGCTGGGCTGCACCAGATATGGCCAGGTAGTGCCCCCTCACGAAGACACATCTGGGGCACCCTGACCTTCCCCATCCTCAGAGTGGCAGCTCCGCAGGCCAGCACCAAAGGGGTTGCTTGCCATAGCCATGACCCTGCAGGAGCTTTCAGGTCTAACTATGGATTTCTATTGTCATAGTTTGTCCCTTTATTTTACATATCCTGGTACTGCAACAGCTTCCATATTTGCAGATGATACTGTGCTGCCAACGCCAGCAGGAAGATCAGGTAATGAACTCTTGGAAAATGCATTGCACTTGCCCTGGGCTCTGCCCCTGCCCCTGAGGCTCCCCAGGATCACGTAGCCCCTTCCTTCTCCCCCATGGCCCCGTGAGGTGAGGAGAGAGGTCCTCAGTATGTGCACGCACACACACACACACACACACCCCCGCGGAGACACAACCTGCACTAACCCTTCCCCGTCTCCCCTCTCCCTGCTGTGCAAGCTGCCCACAGGCCTGTGTGCTGCTGGCCTGGAGCAAGGTGTGGAGCCGAGGGAGGGTGCTAGGGCACGGACGATGCAGCTGCAAGGTGCTGGAGGCAGCCCCTGCCCCAGTGCAGCTGAGCTGAGGGGGATCAGCGGCTGCTGAGGAGCTGTTGCCCAGAGCATCTGGCCAGGGCCGTCTTCTGGGGCTGAGGCATGCCAGCATTGCCCTCTGGAGTAGGCTGGGGGTGGTTCCCCTGCACTCACCACCTGCTTCTCCTTCTGCCCTTTCCCACAGAGCGGCTCCGGGCAGCGCAGCCAAGGCAGCTCCATCCCCCAGAAATCCCAGGCCAACAAGTCCGCCTACAACAGCTACAGCTGGGGTGCCAACTGAGGCCGGGCCCCCTTGCCACCACTTGCTTCCAGAAGAGAATCCCAGTGACCCCGATGATGAGAAAGGATCCCAGGGAGGAGAGAGCCCTGCAGCAGGGAGGGCCCGGGCCTCCAGCCCCAGCAGGGCCCCGCAGGGCAGGCTGCAGGCACCTCTGTGTTGTCTGTCTTCAGCCACTTTCCTGTTGTATGTAATATAGAATTTGTATTTTTCTTTTTTTTTTCCTTTTTTTTTTTCTCTCTCCGCATTCAGATCTGAACCGTTTGCCGTAGGGGCCTTTTTTGGTTTTTACTCCTTTCTGTCCCCTCTCCCATCCAGCTGCCCCAGAATCTCTCAGATCCAAAGGAGTGGAAGCTGCGAGTCGCCTACAGCAAACCCCCTTATTATTAGGATTAAGACCAGTAATTGATATGAGCAGCATTGTAAGATTAATTAGTTGAAGTGGTTTTTTTGTACCGTGTTCTAAATTTAATGGATAAATGTGTCTTGTATATAAAAACAAAAACCCCATGCTGTCCTCTAGTCCTCTCATTTCTCCTCCACCCTGGCAAGGGGTCCCCCCTGGTATTTTATGTTCTCCGTCTGCGTCCCTCCATCCTCATGGGCCCAGAGTGCAGGTCCTGCCCCGCTTTGCACGCTGTAAGTATCTTCTGCTTTTGGGTTGGGAATTTTTTATTTTCTTTTTTTTCCTTTTTTCGTTTTGTTTTGTGGGGTTTTGTTCATTTCTTTGGTTTGGGGTTTTTTTGGTTTTTGTTTGTTTTTTTTTTTCTATGCAGTCCAGATCTTGTATTTTTCAGTTCCACTTGATCCCTTCAGCTGCAGCCCCGAGCGGGGATTTACTGAAGAGAATAAAGATCACAAAGTGATGTGTGTATTTTTTCCACCTTCTCAGCCTCATTCCCTATTTTTGGTGCAGGGGGTGGGCGGCCCTGGGCAATGGGGGCAGCGCTTCCCCCACCCCTCCCCAGCTTCTTGCTGGTGTTTTTGTCCACTCCTTTTGTGGATTTTTCCTTTTCCCAGCTGCTGCACTGGGCAGCAGGATGCCAGCATAGGGATAATGCTGCTGTCCTACCCCTCCTTTCTCTGAGACCCTTCATTTCTGCCTTCTACTGTGCTCTGCCTCATATCCCCACTGCTCGGGTGCTGCTGGTCCTCTTTTTGGAGCTGGAGGGGTGTTCTCCCCCTCCTCCCCACGAGGTCATCGGACAGGCCACGGGAGGGTGCTCACAGGTGCAGGGCCGGGCAGTGAGACCACGGTGCGACAGGAAGCTACTGCCTGTCCCTACAGTGGTTGCTGAGCTGCCCTTGACCCTATGCTCCCCCTCAGCCTCCTCGCTGCAAGGTAAGGGGCTGGGGATTTGGGGGATCCCTGCCGCGGTGGGGGGCAAAGTTGGAGTCCTCCTGTGCTGTGTGGGCCTCGTGGTGGAGCGGCAGGGCTGAGATGGACTGCAGCTCAGGTGAGGGCACAGAGGAAGGCTGTAGGAGCACAGCAGGTAGAGCTGGATGGAGCCCGGTACCCTGCCCGCTCTCCCCCGCTGGTTCCAGCAGCACTCGCCCCCAGGGGCGTGCTCCGGCGCACACTCCCACACTGGGTAGGGAGCTGGTGCGGCCGGGCAAGGGGCCCCGGGCCTGAGGCGGTCAGATGGCGAGGCCTCTGCCGCGGCACTTCGCGACACCCGGCGGCGCTTTACGGCCTCGGCGCTTCGCGGCAGCGCGACCCGGGCGCGGCGGGACGAGGGAGCGGGGCCCGGAGGGACCCGGAGCGGGATGAGCTTCTACGACGTGTTTCGCGGCTTCTTTGGGTTCCCGGGACGGTGCAGGTAACCGGGACCCCGCCCTTCCCCTGGGTCCCCCCGGCCGCACCCGCACGAACCCTGTCCCTCTCTCAACCCCCAGTTGACCCACCGGACCCGGCCGTTCGCCGGTTGCTCTGGGCTGTCCGGGTGCCTCACTGCTGCGGTCCCGCAGAACCCGGGACCCGCTGTTTGGCGGCGCGGCGTGGGACGAGGAGGAGGAGGATGGCGGCCCATCCATGTCGCAGCCCCCTCAGGACTTCGGCTTCGGATTCAGCCCTGGCTCGTCCCGCGGCGCCTTCGAGGAGCTGTTCCGGGACATGGGCGAGCTCCTAGGCGTCTTGGGGGGATTCTGGGCCGAGCCCCAGCAACCTTTCGGTGGGTTCGGAAAGGGCTGAGCGAGACTCTTGGGGCTGCTCATAGCCTCTCGGTCTGACGGACGACCTTCTGCTGCCCAGAGCTCGCCCTGCCCGGCCCCGGTGAAGGCAGCGCAAGGCGACCGCTGCGGGACTCGATGCTGAAGCACCCGGAGAGTCCTCCCGCTAGCGCGGCCCCGGAGAGCTCCGGGAGCTCCGACGCTCTGGCCCGGCCGTGGAGACCCTTCTTAGGGGTGGGTGAGGGGTCTGGGATCTGCCTCCCACAGGCTCAACAGCAGTAGCCAGCTCTGTGCTGTTGCAGTGTTGCCCCACTGCCGTGCTTTGCCTCCCGTCACTGGCGTCAGTGGTACGTGGCTTTGTCTTGCAGCTGGAAGATGCTCACCAGGCTCCTCCTGGCCTCAAGGAAGACCAAGGTGGGTGCTGGGAGCAGGGGCTGGGGGGCCTCTGCCCTCCCTGCTCCACCCTCCTGTGCTACCACAGCTTCTGGGGCATGTCCCTCTGCTGCAGTAGCCATCATCTTACATCTCCCCCCAGACCTGGACTCCCAGGTCTCCTCCGTGGGGCTGGGGACCATCCTGACACCCAAGGAGCCCAAGTCCCACTCTTACTTCCAGAGTGTCTCTGTCACCAAAGTGACTCTCCCTGATGGGGTAAGTGTCCTTGCAGGTGCAGCAGGGCTGTGGGAGACCTGGGGACACTGTCCCCGTGGCTGGGGAGTCTCTTAGTGCTCAGCACTCTGCACAGGCAGTAGAGGAGCGCTGCACTGTGCAGGACAGCCAGGGCCGCCGGGAGACAACAGTGACGCGCCGGAGGGGGGACCAGGCCTTCATCACCACCACCAAGGAGGATGGGCAGAAGAAGGACTACCAGGAGGAGGTGGTCAACATGGATGACCGTGAGTAGGGATCTGGGGAGGATGCAAGGAGTGGATGGGGGCCCCACTGAGGGAGTTCTCCCTGCCCTCCCAGGGGAGCTGGCACAGTTTGCCGGCATGTGGCCGCAGCAAGATGAGCTTCGTGCTGCCAACCTGAGCGACCCCTCATCTGTGCTGGGCAGCTTCTTCCGACGCTGGTTCTCGAGCTGGTAGCCGTCTCCAGTCCTGACTGAGCATCCCATATCTGTGACAGGTGCAGGCTGAGGGGGCTCTGGGCTTGCCAGGCCTGTCAGAGCAGGCAGTGGGCAGCAGCCTCTTATTACCACCTGTTTTTGTTGTAGATGGGTCAGATCTTGCTGGGGAGTGGTGCCCAGGCTGGAGGCTGCCCACCTGCAGCACTGCAGAGCTACAGGGACCCCTGGGGGTCCAAGTGTATGTGTGTACAGAGCAATAAAGTCTATTTATGCTAAACGGTGACCTTCCATGCTCCTTCAGACTGGAATCTCATGGGTTTGGAGGCAGATTCCCCCTGCCCACCATGATGACACTGTGGGGGTCTGCCTCATGGATGCAGGTGCTTGCCTGGCTCCTGTGCCTGCACTGCACCCTTCTTACCTCCCTCTCCCCTTTCGCTGCCCGATGCTGTGCTAATGCCTCCCTTGGGCCATGTTTGAGGGCCTGGCCCAGCCCAGAGGCCTTTCCAGGGCCTCTTCTATTAGTCTTGACTGCAGTTGTGGCTTGGGCAGGGATGTGGCAGGAATAAAGGGGGTTCCTGGCCCAGAAATACCTGTGCCTGCTCACCTGAATGAGGTCTTGGCTCCCCACAGCCATTTGGGGATCAGGGTGCTCCCACCTGGCCTGGCCCTGCTGGGGTGCAGCATTGTCACAAGGTGTCCCCGGCCCCACACAGGACTCTGGTCCCCACCAGGCGTCTCCCTTGGTGCAGCCATGATTGGTTTAAAGTCTGCACATTATCACCCACCTGGCTCTGGGGCTCATAAAACCTGCTGTGAAGGAGACATCTACGCCAGTCTCACTGCTGTCACTGCTGCCCCTGCCCGGTCGGCACTATGGGCACCACTTCTTTCTTGACGAGGGCCCGGGGTCTGCTCCGCATCCGGAATCAGCTGGTGCGGGAATGCCTGGCTGAGCTGCTGGCCACTTTCGTGCTCATTGTAAGCACAGCAGGCAGGTGGGCTGGGGCTGGGGCTGGGGGGGGATCATGTGGGTGGAAGAGGGCTGGGTGGTGGCAGGTGCCAGGGGTCCCAGGGCTCTGCTGCTTGCCCCATGGGGTTGGAGGGGTTTGGGGCTATGCTACACTCAAAAAGTGCAACTCAGCACTGCCTGTCCTCCCACTTGGACCCTGTTCCCACAGCATGGTCCGCCCTGTGCCATGGTTCTGGTGCAATCAGGGTGTGGTGCTGAGCAGTGTGTGCCTCAATACCTTCTGCCTCAGAGCCGGCAAAGGTTGGGGCTCTGGTGCTGTTCTTAGCATTTGAGCTGCATCCCCCGATGGCAAATGGTGTCCCTGGGGCTATGTTGTGGCACCTCTTCCCCAACACTTCTGCACCGAAAGCAGTTTACTTCGTTGTTTATAATTTGGTTGCTTTGCCATCAAAACCACAAGCAAGGGCAGTAACCACCTCCCTGCCAGTCCCTGTCTCGTGTCCAAGTATTGGGGAGCAAAACCAGGGGGGCAGTACAAGCATAGCCCTTGCCTTGCTGCCCTGCAGTATCAGTGGTGGGAGGGTCTCTGCACGAGGCCACTAGGGCTGAGGTGGGGCCATATTCCTCTTCTCCAGATAATCACCCTGAGCAGCTCTGCACAGAAGATCACCAGCTTTGAGATGAAGGGGAACCTCCTCACCAGCTACCTGGGAGGTGCCCTGGCTGTCATGGTGGGCATCTACACGGCGGGGGGAATCTCTGGTGAGACAGAGGAAGGGGTCCTAGCTCTTGCTGTCCTCTGGCTCTGAGTCCCCCAGGACCCTCCACTCCCAGCCCTTCTCCCTTCTCCATTGCAGGGGCCCACATGAACCCAGCATTCACCTTTGCCATGTGCCTGATAGAGCAGTTTCCCTGGTGGAAGTTTCCCATCTTTGTGGTTGTGCAGACCTTGGGATCCTTCATATCTGCTGGAGCTGTTTACACCCTCTATTATGGTATGGGGGAACGGCATTGGGCTAGGGAACCCCATGGTGATGCCTGGGGCGGCCAGGCTTATGGACATGCTCTGCCTCTGCCCCAAGATGCCATCTGGCACTATAGCAATGGGAGCCTTACTGTCTCTGGCCCCCGAGAAACTGCCTCCATCTTTGCCACTTACCCAGCTGACTACGTTTCCATCACCAATGGCTTCTTGGACCAGGTGGGTGCCACTGTCAGCTACCCCAGCCTCCTCAGTCCCCTTGGTGCTGAGCTGCTGCGTTGTCCTCGCAGGTGATCGGCACAGGAGTGCTGATAGTGGGTGTCATGGGCATCATGGATGCCCGCAACAAGGCTGTCCCCAAGGGCCTGGAACCAGTGGTTGTGGCTCTCTTGGTGCTCTCCATCGAGTCCTCCATGGGGGCCAACTGTGGCTGCCCCCTGAACCCTGCACGGGACTTTGGGCCCCGGCTCTTCACCTATGTGGCAGGTTGGGGCCCAGAGGTCTTCAGGTGGGTAGAGGAAAGGGGGTGAGGTGGGGATGGCAGGGGTGATCCCCAGCTCACCCTGTCCTGTCCTCAGCAGGGGCAATGGGTGGTGGTGGGTGCCACTGGTAGCACCACTGCTGGGGGCCGCCGTGGGCACAACCCTGTACCAGCTCTTTGTGGCTTTCCACTATCCGGAGGAGGACAGCGAAGTCCTGGCAGAGCAGGGCTCCATCGTTCTAGTCAACGCCACCATCGACCCAGACATTAGGATGTTGCCCAAGGAGAAGGACACGGGCGAGACAGTGCCTGCCGGGTATCCCCCACCACCATGCGCCAGCAGCACAGTCTCCCGCACAGTCCCTGTCACACCATTAAAAGAGTCCTGAGGCCAACGGGTGTCTTGTCTATGGACATGGGGGTGAAGGGATATGGTGGAGGCCGTGCCCCCCAGCCCCCAGGGGAAGGCCAGCCAGGCCTGGCTGCAGGGGGACCCCAGCCTGGGGCACACGTGCTGCTAGTGTGGGGGTTGCCCCAGTGGGCTCTGGGGCCATCACTGGGACCCCCGGCACTGCCCCCTGGCGACCCGTGGGGCTGTCTCTGGCCCCCCAGGACTCACACGGCTCCCTGGGACCCCCTGGAGCCGCCCCCCTGGCTAGGACAACCCGGGGTTGCAGTCTGGGCCGCCCCCCGCGGCCGCGCTCCGTCGCCTCCCCGCGTCCCCCACCTCACTTCCGCCGCCGACCGGCGCCGGCCGCGGCCATGGGGAGCTGAGGCGGCGGCAGAGGCAGCGGCCCCGGCCCGGCCCGGCCGCCCGCCCGCTCCCCATGGGCTGCGGGGCCCCGGGACATGGAGCGGTGCGCGGCCCGCCGAGCCCCGGGTAAGCGGGGCCGCGGGGGGCTCAAGAGAGGCCCGGGTGAGGCCCTGGTGGGTCCCGGTCGGGCCCCGGGGCGGCCGTTGCCCCAGTAACGCGGCGGGGCGGGGCGGGAGGGGCCGGGCCGGCNCCGGCGCCGGGGCCGTGCCCCGGGAGGTGTCCGAGAAGTGGCAGCGGGTCCGCGACCCCGGCGGGGTGGGTGGGTGCGGAGTGGGCACGGCGGGGGAGCAGAAATGGAGGCTGGGGGGTGCTGAGGTGGGGGTGCAGGGCTGCAGCTAGGCGGGACTGGGGGTGCAGACTTCAGGGGGTATGGGGTGCGGAACTGGGGATCTAGAAATGCAGCAAAGCAGGGCTGAGGGAGCAGAGGTGTGATCTGGGGGTGCAGGGCTGTAAGGGTCTGGTGACCTCGGGATGCCAAGCTGGGGAAGCAGATAAGTCAGACGGGGAATGCAGAATCTGGGGCTCTGGGAATACAGGTAAGAAGAGCTGGGGGTCTAGCAATGCAGGCTTGGGGAAATCTGGGGATGCAGAATTTGGGGGTGGAGGTACAGTTAAGTAAGGCTGGGGTTTCTAGGTGTGCAGGGGTACAGGTCCTGGCATGGGGGAGCACAGGGCCACATGACACAGCTGGGGAAGCTCCCTATTCCCGGGATTCTGGGACTAGCTTGGCTCTCAGGATGGAGGGGAAATTGGGGTGTCAGGGTTCAGGGTCTTGGGGCTGTCTGGCTGCAGATGTAGAGGGTGTCGGGGTACATGGGGGTGACAGGGTGCTGTGTTGCAGAGGAAGAGCGTCGAGTGCGAGCCAACGCGCGGGAGTACAACGAGAAGTTCCAGTACGCAGTGAGTGAGGGGGGGCTGAACCCCTTCCCGGGGGTCCTCGGGCACGTTTGTGGGGCTGGGGTCTGAATCACCCACACCTCAGTGAGGGGGTGGGGGTGGGGGGGAGGTGTTACGTGTTATGACTGCAGAATAGATGTTTGTCCCTGAAAAATTGTTGCTGATGACATTAATGCCAATATAGCTGTGGGGCCAACCGGGCACAGTGCACTCTGTGTGAAGGATTCAGCCCCCCTCATCTTTGGCCAAGGCCAAGAACCCTCTGGCTCTGCCCAGATCCCAGCCTGGTCCCACATCCCAGTGTGGATCATGGGTCAGCTTCTGAAGGTACTAGGGGAGGGTAGGACTTGACCTCCCCCCATGTTGGAGGTTATCCCTGGCTGCTCCAGAGCTGGCTGCAGAGAGGGGAGAAGGGGGTCGGGGTTCGGGTCACCCTTGTGGGGGCCAGGTGCTGCTGCTCGAGGAGGCTGGTCCCAGGGTACCAGCTGGTGACTGAGACTGAGGAATTGGCTTCCCAAGGAAGCTGCCAGAGGTAGCACAGGAGCAGGAGTCTGACCCCCCCAAAAAGAGCACGGTGAGCCACAGCCCCTGCCCTCCAGAGTGATCTGAGCTTGGGGTGTTATGGGGCCTCAGCACCTGTAAACCCCTTTCTTGCCCCATCCGTCCCCAGAGCAACTGCATCAAGACCTCCAAGTACAATATTGTTACCTTCCTGCCTGTCAACCTCTTCGAACAGTTCCAAGAAGTGGCCAACACCTATTTCCTCTTCCTCCTCATCCTGCAGGTGAGTGCAGTCCTTCCCTGCCTGGCCATACAGCAGGGCTCTGAGTAGTCCCATACTTTGGAAGCGGGGAGATTTGACACCCTCGAGCAGGGGCAGCATGGGCCTGGGGGCTAGCTGGTTCCCATGTAATTCCTGTTTCCTGTCCCCAGCTGATTCCTCAGATCTCTTCACTCTCCTGGTTTACCACCATCGTGCCTTTGGTTCTTGTCTTAACCATCACAGCTGTGAAAGATGCCACCGATGACTATGTGAGTGGTTCCCCCTGCATCCCTCTGCCCACTGGGTAGGGGGTGGGGATGCTGTGCAGGGGTGTGGTGTCCAGAGCCATGGCATTTGAGATGGTGTGGGAATGCAGGACCCCATCCCCAAGAGGCTGACACTGCTGTCTCTTCCCCCTGCTCCCAGTTCCGCCATAAAAGTGACAACCAGGTGAACAACCGGCAGTCTCAGGTCCTGATCGGTGGAGTGTGAGTGTCTTGGGCACAGAGCAGTGGAGAGGGAGCCAGGGACCCTGCGGGATGTGGCACAGGGCAGTGGGCAGGGCTCCTGCCTGACAATGGTTTGCTGTCCCTCTGCAGCCTTCGGCAGGAGCAGTGGATGAATGTCCGCGTTGGAGACATCATCAAGTTGGAGAACAACCAGTTTGTGGCGGTGAGTGCAGCCCTGAGACAAGTATGGTTCCAGCAGGGTGGGTGGCACACAGGGACCATGGAAGGGTGTGATGCCACTCCGGCTTTGCTTTTGTGCTCCTCCATCACTTCCCAGGGTGGAGACATTAGGGACTTCCAACCTGGAAGTTGCATTTAGGTTGGAGAGTTGGAGCCATGGTGGAGCCATGTTTTGAACTCTGAAGATCTGGGCGCTTGGAGCGATGGTGGCTTGGCGCGGGTGCAAAGGACACATGGGGTTAGGGACTGCCTTTGCAGATGATCCAGGGAGTTCCAAGGACATCCTTGGATGTCAGGATGACAGGAGCTTCCCTGGGGAAGGCATTGGGCAGCCCCAGTGTTGGCACAACCCTTCACGAGTCTCTCCCAGCAGGCTGACCTCCTCCTCCTCTCCAGCAGCGAACCCCATGGGTTATGCTACATAGAGACTGCAGAGCTGGATGGGTAGGTGCCCCTGCTCACCTTGGGGGGCCAGGGAAGGCAGGAGGTGGGAGTGAGAGTGAGCTGCAGGCAGGACAGGAGCTGCTGGGCAGCACCTGCGAAGGCCCTCCCTGCCAGGCTGTCTCTAACCTGCGTGTGGTGCCTTCTTCCTGCAGAGAGACCAACATGAAGGTGCGTCAGGCCATCCCCGTCACTGCGGAGCTGGGGGACACCAGCCAGCTGGCTCGCTTTGACGGTGAGTACCTGTGACCAGCCCTCTGCCACAGGGCAGCCACCACGTTCCTTGCTTTATCACCCTGGGCAGACAAGGACCAGCCATGTGGCATTGTCATTCTGCGGCTCAAAGCAGACCTCTGGGGAGCAGGGGATGGTGCTGGGAGCGCTGGGATGGAGCTGGCCATATGGAGAAGGCAAGTCCCAGCTGAGCCATACTGTGCACCCAGGTGAGGTGATTTGTGAACCCCCCAACAACAAGCTGGACAAGTTTGTTGGGACACTCTACTGGAAGGACAACAAGTACCCCCTGAGCAACCAGAACATGCTGCTGCGGGGCTGTGTCCTGCGCAACACCGAGTGGTGCTTTGGCCTCGTCATCTTTGCAGGTGGGCTGAGGCAGCAGCAGCTGCTACTGTGCTGCACAGAGGGGAGGGAAGGACACCCCCTGATGCCTTCCTGCTCCCCAGGACCTGACACAAAGCTGATGCAGAACAGCGGCCGGACCAAATTTAAGCGGACAAGCATTGACCGGCTGATGAACACGCTGGTGCTCTGGGTATGCAGAAGGGAGATCCTAGGAGCTCTGTCTCTGCCCCAGTCAGGGCTCTGATGGACTGTCCTGTCCCCAGATCTTTGGGTTCCTGGTGTGCATGGGAGTGATCCTGGCCATTGGCAATGCCATCTGGGAGCACGAGGTGGGCATCTGCTTCCAGATCTACTTGCCCTGGGACGAGGGGGTGCACAGTGCCTTCTTCTCTGGCTTCCTCTCCTTCTGGTCCTACATCATCATCCTCAACACTGTGGTGCCCATCTCGCTCTATGTGAGGTAGGGCAGGGGACAGAGGGGCTGGGCATGGGCTATATGAGAAATTAGAGGTGCCCTCTGGGGAGGGGAGACAGATGGAGATCCACAGGCAGAACGGTGTGTTCTGTGGGTGGGTGTGGGCTACTCTCTTGGTGACAGGCCATGTCTGCCTTCAGGGACGCCCCGAGACCTGAGGACTCCAAAGGACCCTCAGGGCCCCCCTGGCTTTGTCTGTCTGGCTGCTCGTCTCTCCCTGCCCTGGCTGCACGCTGGCTATTTTGCTCTGCCCTCCTACAGCTCCCAGGCTCCTGCACTGTCCCCTTCTCTCTCTCTTTTAATTTCTCTCTCTTTTCGTTCCCCAGCATGGGTTCTGTCACTCTTAGCCCCGAGGTAAGAACGTGTCACCCCCACCCCTCCCACTAGCTCATTGCTGTCTGCCCTGGGGGCTGGGGCGGGGTTCAGGGTTTGTAGGTGTGTGAGATGCCTGGGGAGCCCCATGGGCTGCCCCCTGGGTGCTTTGCCTCAGACCCCAGCCCTGGCTTAGTGGTGGCTGTCAGCAGGAATGGGTTGCAGGCCAGCCCCCGGGAAGGGTGTGGGAGCTAGCAAGCAATGGGGGGCACCTGGGGTGCTGGAGTGCCCAGGGCACTGAGGGTCTGGGGTGGGTATGTGTATGCCTGTCACTGGCTCAGCAGGGTGTGCTGCCCTGCCCCAGTGACATTGAGGCATCCTCCCTGCAGTGTTGAGGTGATCCGGCTTGGGCACAGCTACTTCATCAACTGGGACAAGAAGATGTACTGTGCCAAGCGCCGGACGCCAGCTGAAGCCCGCACCACCACCCTCAATGAGGAGCTGGGGCAGGTGGAGTACATCTTCTCTGACAAGACTGGCACCCTCACCCAGAATATCATGGTCTTCAGCAAGTGTTCTGTGAATGGGCACAGCTATGGTGAGCACCAGCTGCCAGAGCCAGGCTGGGGCTGCCCACAGAGTGAGGGTGCACTGTGTCCCCACCTCCATTTGGGGCAGTCAGGGGACAAGGGGAGCTTAGCTAGAGTGTTGTGGGGCAGCAGCAGCTGTCAAGGTGTTGGATCTCTGTCGTGGCTAACTCCACACCCTGTTTTGCAGGTGAAGTGCAGGACATGCTGGGTCACAAGGCAGAGCTGGGAGAGGTAAGGGTGCTGTCAGTTTGATGCCTGCCCATGCCAAGTGCCACAGGGGGATAACCTCAACTTTGCCCCTGCCAGAGGCGGGAGCCAGTAGACTTCTCCTTCAACCCACTGGCGGACCCACGGTTCCAGTTCTGGGACCCCAGCCTACTGGAAGCTATCAAGCTGGGAAACCTCCACGTGCACGAGTTCTTCCGCCTGCTCTCGCTCTGTCACACTGTCATGTCTGAGGAGAAGAGTGAAGGTCGGTGTGGGGCAGGATCTATCCCTGGGAGTCACAAGACACTGTCACTGACCCCCATGCTGTCCACAGGGGAGTTGTTGTACAAGGCACAGTCCCCGGATGAGGGAGCACTGGTCACAGCTGCCAGGAACTTTGGCTTTGTGTTCCGGTCCCGCACGCCCAAGACCATCACAGTGCATGAGCTGGGTCAAGCCATCACCTACCAGCTGCTGGCCATCCTGGACTTCAACAACGTCCGCAAGCGCATGTCCGTCATTGGTAAGGTCCTGGGCGTGGTGCAGGGAACACGTGGGGCTGGGAAGGCCGTGTGGGGCTGCAGCATGGGGCTCATTGTGGTGTGTTGGGGGACCAGTCCAACACTGATGGGGATGTGACTGTGGAGGCAATGGCAGGTTGATGGCTGTGGGTCAGAGTCGAACCTGCTTCTGCACCCCTGAGCCAAGCACCTTATCCCCTCCTCACGGCAGTCCGCAGCCCTGAAGGCAAGATCCGGCTGTACTGCAAAGGCGCTGACACCATCCTGCTGGAGCGGCTGCATCCCGTCAACCAGGACCTGACCAGCATCACCACCGACCACCTCAATGTGTGTGGGACAGGGTCCTGCAGGCAGGGTGGGGAGGAAAGAATGGCTGCCCAGGAGCCTGAGCTGGGCTTGTGCCCTGTCCTAGGAACACCACTGGGGTCTGGGGACACCATTAGGGTCTGCCAGCACACCCACCTCTGACCACTTGCAGGAGTATGCTGGCGAGGGGCTGCGGACACTGCTGCTGGCCTACAAAGACCTGGAGGAGAGCTACTACAAGGACTGGTCTGAGCGGCTGCACCGAGCTGGCAGTGCCCCTGAGGCTCATGAGGATCACCTGGCTCGGCTCTACGATGAGGTGGAGCATGATATGATGGTAGGTGGGCTGAAGGCTGAGGCTGGTGGTGGCTGGGGGCAGCCCCTGCTGACCTCCCACCTGTTTGGGTCCCCAAGCTGCTTGGAGCCACAGCCATCGAGGACAAACTGCAGCAGGGGGTCCCCGAAACCATTGCCATCCTGACACTGGCCAACATCAAGATCTGGGTGCTGACGGGGGACAAGCAGGGTGAGGCGTGGCTGAGGTGCTGGCTGGAGATGAGGATGTTTGTGGGCTGGATTCCACCTGCTTGGGATTCCTATTGCTCTTTCCTGAAGCGACTCTGGCTCAGCCCCTGATTTCCTGTCCTCAGAAACAGCTGTGAACATTGGCTACTCCTGCAAGATGCTGACAGATGACATGACAGAGGTGTTTGTAGTCACAGGCCACACTGTGCTGGAGGTGCGAGAGGAGCTCAGGTGAGGGTTGGGGGGGCAAAGGACACAGAACAGTGCCAGTGTGGGGCACAGCTGCAACTGGGGGAGCTAGAGATACGGAAGGGCCCTGAGGTGGAACCCCATGCCCCTTCTCTCCTCAGGAAAGCCCGGGAGAAGATGATGGATGCATCGCGTTCTGTGCGCAATGGCTTCTCCTACCAGGAGAAACTCTCCTCCAAGCTTACCTCTGTGCTGGAAGCCATTGCGGGCGAATACGCCCTGGTCATCAATGGGCACAGCCTGGTAGGGCCCTTGGAGTGCCAGGCAGGACCAGGCCCTGTACCTGGCTGTGTACCATGACCCCAGCTGTCCCTCGCTCTCCTTGCAGGCCCATGCACTGGAGGCAGACATGGAGGTGGAATTCCTGGAGACAGCGTGTGCCTGCAAGGCCGTTATCTGCTGCCGTGTCACACCCCTTCAGAAAGCCCAGGTGGTGGAGCTGGTGAAGAAGTACAAGAAAGCCGTGACTTTGGCCATTGGGGATGGGGCTAACGATGTCAGCATGATCAAGAGTAAGGCCTGGGATCTGGGAGACCACAGGAGAGACAGGCCACCCCCCTGCACCATCCTGGGGCCCGTGGGAGCCTCTGTGCTCACCCCCCCGTGCCCCACAGGAACAAAGTGCCTGTGCTGGGGGTGCTGCTCTCATCCCCTGTTCTACTGGCAGCCCTCTCTTCATCCATCTCTCCTTCCCTCCACAGCTGCCCACATTGGGGTGGGCATCAGTGGGCAGGAAGGCATCCAGGCCGTGCTGGCCTCCGACTACTCCTTCTCCCAGTTCAAGTTCCTACAGCGCCTGCTCCTGGTGCATGGCCGCTGGTCCTACCTGCGCATGTGCAAGTTTCTTTGCTACTTTTTCTACAAGAACTTTGCCTTCACCATGGTCCACTTCTGGTTTGGCTTCTTCTGCGGCTTCTCAGCACAGGTGGGTTGGTGGCTTTTCTTACTGTGAACTGGGGAGGGTTTTCCTGCAGGACTCCTCAGCTCTGAGGTGTGTTCTGGTCCGTGGACTCCCTATGAGGAGCTTGAGACAGCTCTCCTGTCCCTGCAGCTGTGGGCACAGGGACTTGGAGGCTGGGTGGGGCACAGGGCGGGCAGGTCTCATGCCCTGCTGAGTGCTCTATTCCATACAGACAGTGTATGACCAGTACTTCATCACTCTGTACAACATTGTCTACACATCGCTGCCTGTGCTCGCTATGGGTGTCTTTGACCAGGTATGGCTGGGGGTAGTGAGAGGTCCTTGGGTGTGTGAGGAGTCGGTACCACTTCCCTTCATGCCTGTCCTGTGGGAAGAAGGGTTGCCTGGGTGCCTGAATTGGGCTGTCCTTGTCATTCCGTGGGCTGTGGTGGAGGCTGCTCCTTCCCAGGGCTAAAGGGAGGTGCCCATGCCCCCAGGATGTGCCAGAGCAGCGGAGCATGGAATACCCCAAACTCTATGAGCCTGGGCAGCTGAACCTGCTCTTCAACAAGCGGGAGTTCTTCATCTGCATTGCCCAGGGTATCTACACCTCCATCCTCATGTTCTTCATCCCCTATGGCGTCTTCGCTGATGCCACCCGTGATGACGGTGCCCAGCTGGCCGACTACCAGTCCTTCGCTGTCACTGTCGCCACTTCCCTCGTGATTGTTGTCAGTGTGCAGGTAGGGATGTGGCTACTTGGCCCCAGACCCTTGGGGCACCTCATGCATCCCCTGAGCCCTGTGTCCTCCTGCATCCCCCCGACTAGATTGGGTTAGACACAGGATTCTGGACAGCCATCAACCACTTCTTTGTCTGGGGCAGCTTGGCTGCCTACTTTGCCATCCTCTTCACCATGCACAGTGATGGCCTCTTCCGGATGTTCCCCAACCAGTTCCGCTTTGTGGGTGAGTCCCTGTGGTGCCCTATGCTCCCCGCCCAGCCGGGTGCTGCCTCAGCCTAGCCCTCACTGGATTCATTCTTTTCCCCAGGTAATGCACAGAACACGCTGGCCCAGCCCACGGTCTGGCTGACCATTGCCCTCACCACTGTAGTCTGCATCATGCCTGTTGTGGCCTTTCGCTTCCTTAAGCTGGACCTGAAACCAGAACTCTCGGATACGGTGAGAGTGCATGGCTGTAGGAGTGGTCACAGGGTCCTAGCCCTGAGGAGAGGTGGTTCCACCTGGCCCTGTGTCCCCAGGTGCGCTACACTCAGCTGGTACGGAAGAAGCAGAAGACGCAGCACCGGTGCATGCGGCACGCGGGGCGTGTGGGCTCCCGCCGCTCTGGCTATGCCTTCTCCCATCAGGAGGGTTTTGGGGAGCTCATCACGTCTGGCAGGAATATGCGGCTCAGCTCCTTGGCACTCTCCAGCTTTGCCCCTCGCCCCAGCACCAGCTGGATTGAGACCCTGCGGAAGAAGAAGGGCTACGAGGGTAGCAGTGCTGGCAGCCCCAGTGGTGCAGCCGATAAGACTCTCAGGGTCTAAGGCTGGAGGGGGTCACATCCCCTCCGGTGCAGCTGGGGACCCCTCTCCTCTGCCCCTGTGGAGGGCAAAGCCCCTTGTCAGCAGGGTCCAGTGGTAGGAGCAGAGGTGATGTGGGGGCCAGTGCTGAGGTTTGGAGGAGTCTGGACTGTTGCCTTCTAGCCAAAAAATACAGTCTTTCCCTCCCCAGGGTGGATGGATGGATGGATGGATGGATGGATGGATGGATGGATGGATGGATGGATGGATGGATGGATGGATGGATGGATGGATGTCACCACCGTCAGCCTCCCGTTCACTCCTCTGTCCGTATTCAATTCCACTGAGTGCAAACGCCCCACCACACATGAATGTATCATGCCAGAGGTGCAGGGCTCTGGGAGGACTGTGGCCTCTCTGTGCCCTTCACCCACGTGTCTTTTTTATATAAACAAACAAAAAAAAGGAATAAAAGACCCCCCCCCCGCAAATAGTAACCAAAAAAAAAAAAAA